>JAUTBQ010031003.1:0-18437 GCA_032361185.1 Lepetodrilus ovalis
TAGATGCTTTGTTCATTGTGACGTCATTGTGACGTAACTAGTTAAACCTGGCTCCCGATAAGTGCTAAGCTCAGGCGCAGCGCAACAACAAGGAAAAACTAGTCAAAACTTATTGAAAATAATTGCCCTCGCCTCCACTGGCCTCAGCGAATCAAAATCCGACATTCTTGTGTGAGGTAAGATAAGATTGCCTAGCCGTACGCGATTCCATACCGTGTTATTATTAGCATCATCATCATAGTCATTCTTGGCAAATGAAATACATGTAGAAATCACTACTAAGAAATAGTTGGCCAACAAAGTTTGTTTGACAAATGCGATGTACATGTAGATTTAGTTGTAGGATTAGATGACCCCCGAGCTAGTTCCACGGTGTAGTTTACCACCGAGGTATACATGTCATTGTACACTAGTAGACTACGATGCTCTGCCTTTGAGTCGTATTCCACCAGTAACGTGTAGTCAGTCGATGTCTGTAAAGCATGACTAGCTATTACACTGTAGTGGGTGTAGTTCAACAGTAGTGTACAGTAGCATTTTACAAACATCCTGGCGTGATGGCACTGTTTTCCTACGACTAGTTGCCTTGTGTTGTTGTTCCAGCTGGCTGTATGGTCTACACCGTCCTGAGATGTCTGAATACGACGTATGTGTATGACATGCCACCCCGGGCTATCGGCCCTCTGACATGTATCTTCATAAAGCCACGACGGTGTACACGAGTGTTTGCACACCAATGGAAACCGGCCGAATCCAATGATGGGAACAACTGCAGAACAACACCGTGGAATATTGACGACGTTTACGCTTTCAAATCTAGTCTTTTATACACGGGAGTTCATCTACAAGCAGTATGTTCATTTGTGTAAGAACCGCGGCGCTGACATTGAAACATGGGCGGACTGAGTTGAAGACGGATCATCATTTGTAGAAAGGCGTCACAGCCCAGGTATTTTGCTACACAAGTGAGTATTCAGTTGCTCAGCTCGCAGGTGCTGTCTCGGCAATGCTGTATGTATGGGAAAGTAAACCGAAGCTTAACTAACCACTGAGTCAACGTTCTGCGACAATACCGCGCCCACTTGAACACGTCACGGTGTCAGGACCATCGTGGTGTTCCTGGTGCGTTCAGACAATATTCACAGTCGACTTGTTGTCACAGCTTCTATATTAATTTACCTCCATTTTCAGACGGTCCAACTAGTAGTCTTCAGTAGTCCCATACCAACAGTCTCCAGACAAAGCTACCACCAACAATTAAACAGCCCCCACCAATAGTCTGAACAAACAGCCCCATATCGACAGTCTCAACAAACAGTCCCATACCAACAGTCTCAAACAAACAGCCCCATACCAACAGTCTCAACAAACAGCCCCATATCGACAGTCTCAACGAGCTCCAACGACAATCTCCACAAACAACCCCCAACAGTCTCATCAAACAGCCGCATACCAACAAGCTCAGCAAAGCCCCATATCAACAATCTCCACATGTCCAACAGTCTCCACAAATAGCCCCATTACCAACAGGCTCAACAAGCAACCCCATATCAACAGTCTCAACAAACAGTCCCATACCAACAGTCTCAACAATGTCCAACAGTCTCCACCAATGGTTTCTATCTGTAGTTTTCACTTTGAGCCCCCACCATCAGCCCACACTAGCAGACTTCCACTAGAAGTCCCTAGCTATAGGCCCAACCATTGAACCAAGGGCTTCTACAACAGTCTCCACGTATATGTCCCACCTACCAACATACCAACATGATATACCAGCACGACTAGCCAGCCACAACATGTGAACTTCCTGTCCACTTCAGAAACCTCTACCAACATTAATTAACTACACATCCCCAGTATTGGCATTAATACACGTATGTATCCGTTCACACAACTATACCAACAGGTATCGTTTCTTGAAGCTCTCATACAGCCCCAGATAACAACCAAAAGCGCTCTCGTAGCGTTCTCTTATACATGGCGATCGGGCAATTACGAGAGGGCTGTGGTCGTGTAGTAACGATATCTTGGTTATTTGCATTAGTGTATGTGTCTCTTGTTTGTGCTTCTTTCCCACCATTGTACAGTACTATACACATACGGACAGACAGAGAGAGAAGGAGAGAGAGAGAGAGAGAGAGAGAGAGAGAGAGAGAGAGAGACAGACAGACAGACAGACAGACAGACAGACAGACAATTTATGTACATACATACATATGCATACAGTCATACACACATAAATATGCCATGCTAATCAAAATAAAGTAAAGCATTATACACACACACTGATAGCAACACACGTTGTAGTAGGTATACATACTAATGTATAGCCCCACCACTCCAGAACCACTAAATTGTCCTATGATGAACCCCAACTACCTCTCCTTCGTCCAGTATAGGATCACAGCGTCGCAGTTCAGTATGGGGAAAAGACACACAGACCCCATTATACCTCTTCATAATTCTCCTCTCTTCACTTCAAGCAACACTGAAAGGATAGGGAAGGAAGATGGGGGCGAATTGAGGTTGCAGTCTTATTTCACGAGTCGATGGTTTCTGAAGTGGTCTGTACTGACGAGTCCCGTCGATAGCTTTGTTGATCATTTCCAGTAGAGAATAGGCTTAAGTTTAATGGACAGCGACTTGTAAACCTTTGTCTTAAATAAAGAGCGTGCATATTGCGATGGGCCGAGCCTCGGTAGTGGTGCATTGTAAATCTAGCAGGTGCACTCCGGGACCTGATCTGATTGATGTTACCGTAATGAGCCGATGCTTTCTAAATGCTGCCGGACATATGGACAACACTAAATGATGGTACCCAATTAACCAGAAAGACTAATTGTTGTCACACAAACAATGGCTGTCATGGTGTCGTTCTAACGTCCAACCGGAGGACGATGCGCTGGAGGTATAATTAACCGACAAGGATCGATGAGAAAGAAATGAATGCTTAACAATTACTGCATTGTGGAGCCAGTTACTAGTATATCCACAGATTCACAACACAGTGTGCCTTATGAATGCATTGGTAGATATCGAATACCTTGGTCAAAATATTAAGCTTTATGCGCATCACATTCTATATAATGGGAAGCTTTCCATTAAATGAATACGTTAAATTCTTCCCGTAGGTTTCGAAATTCACGAAAATACTAAATTCACATAAATGCCCATCAGTAGGTCACCAGTTATGCAAATTGTGTCTTTGTTTTGGTTTTAGGTTTATCTCTTCCCGAAAATCCAAGAAATGCAATTTGTACCAACTATAGCCAACATAATATACACTCTATTACTAGTATATCGAAATACATGTATATGTTATAGTTAATCTATATAATCAGGTAATCTGTATAATATTGAATTTCAGTTCACTAAGTCAAATTGTAAAAAGCCTGAAATGACAAAATGATTTCCTTTAATTGCCAGACAGAATGGCATGAGTTTGATGAAAGAACATTAAGGTAAACGTAATGTGTAAATTTGTATAGGAATTCGTACAATTTTGTGTGAATAATAATAGAAATACATGCAATTTTGTGTGAATACATATAAACAAAATCTTAATTTTCTTTCAACAAACTCATTATGACTTCCAATTAAAGGGAATAATTTTGTCATTTCAGGCTTTTTACAAACTGACTCAGTGAACTGAAATTCAACGAAAATATCAGGTATTATACAGATTACCTGATTATACAGATTAACTGTAACATATATACTACAACTGAATACATTGGAAACAGCCAGCAAACACAACCAATATGCGGTGGACCTACACAGTAATGTGTGGCCTGTGCTAGATACGAGCTCGCTCCATTGGGAAGTCTATCTGTTCTGCCCATTGCGTTTTCTTGTTACTTAGCTGCCCATTTCAACGCATCAGAGGCCACTGGCGGATATAGAAAAGTGTTAAAGAGACCGTCCTCGTGCGGCCTCTCAGACATGAGCTTTTAGGACTTCTGGTTCCTCCGGAAGATCAAAAAGCTAAACGTATACTGGCCTCCAGTCGTCACTGGGGACCACCGGTAAAGAGCCAAATGCCGCTACTAATTTGTGAGTAGACACACTCGTGTTGTAAAGGCAAATGAAAAACGATATAATGACAATAATTCCCACAAGAGTCAATGAAAGCTTTATATTCACGCAAGCACTTTAATGATAACTGATTGCTTTATTTATCTTGTTTGAAACAGAGCAATCCTGGACACGATATCGTCCCGCCGGGATAAAGCGCTTTATCTTGCTGCTAATGTCCGGCGCCAGAGAGCTGACATCATCAGAAGCAGACGACAGTGGGCCGGAAGTGTATTTACATAGTCCTGGTCCCGGACTCGCTGGTCTATGGCCAGGTCTACACAGTGGTTAACATCCTTTACTAAGTCTTGAGAGTCAAAGCTGCATATGGAGTATAGATAATTATGCGAATGAAGTTCTAATCCAAAGCATTTTCAGAGTTTCATTCTAAGCATTCATGAAAGCGCAATATGGCCGAGGACAAAATAGAAAGTGTATGTAAATATTAATGGAATTAATATGCCAGGACTGACTGGGTATGCTGTCCTATCTTTACTATAGCTGTCCACTCTATCAAATAAACACAATACCATTGGTGACTATAAACATACTCATGAAATATAATAGTTCCCATAAACCACCATTCTACCTACTAAAGTGAATTGTACACTACCAATGAACCAGAACCATATCCACGAACCACCATCCTACACATGAATCACCACCCTACCCAGTTACCCAACGCTTCCGATGAACCACCACCCTACCAACAAACCACCTTCACCTAAACATCTGCACCCTACCCATAAATACCACCATACAGACGAGAAACCATCCTACGCACGAACTTCCATTCTAACCACAAACTAATAAACCACCATACACTCGTACTCTATCATCCATACCATCTTTCCACCAATGAATTACCACCCTAACCATGAACCCAGTGCCCTGCTAATTAACCACCTTCCTACCACTCAACCACCACTGTAGCCGTTAACCATCATCCCACATATGAACCACCATCATTACATAGGAACTGCAATCCTAACCATAACCACCTTTCTGCCAGTGAATTACCACCCTAACCATGATTCACAATTAATAATAGAACCAACAAACAAGCAGGATAGGAGCCACCTTCCTTCCTTACCAAGCATCCACCACAGTAGTCATGCACCACCACACTACATACGAACCACCACCCACTGCTACGCTTCCACCTTCCAATGCTGTCTAGCGTCCTCCTAGCAACCCCAAGGCTCCTTCTAGCACCCACCACGCTACCCCGTCTCCATACTCACTAAATACCCCACAGTCTCATAAAAATGCACCCCTCGAGAACTAATGTGTGTTTTATAGAGCTTTCACTTTGCTTAATGCTCCAAGCTTGTAATGTTCTTTTATTGAGAGTTCCAGCAAAAGCTAGATGTGAGCACAGCTCCTCACCGTGTCCTTCAAACGCACTTGTATGAACGACACGAAAAACCTATCTCGCTAAACTCAGCCCGCACAATGACTGCTAAACGATGAAGCGCTGAAGAGGTCTATTGGGGATGGTGAACTCTCCCTCCGCAACAAAACTGGGTTTGTTCTTTGCGGTCTCTTGATTGACATGAGTTGTGTACCTGAACTGAGATGCAAACGAGGGAAGTGAAGTGTAGAATTGCCGCTCAACACACCGGCGTAATCAGGAGTTAAGAACCGTGACAATCTCCATACATTGAAATCAGACACAAGCGTCGTGAGGAGCTGAGAGCCTTTCCATCTTCGTAGCTGGAAGTGTTGCTTTGTGTTCTCTGGGAAACAAAGAGTCACGATTAATGACGCTCGCGCACCAAGAGATGCCTCTCGAGACGCCTTACATGTTTTGGTATTTAAGATGTTGATGGACGTTAAAGTACATTAAAGAAAATTATAAGTCCTTGAGTGTTGCTAGTGCGGCGCGTGCTAGTGCCTCTACTTAACTGCGTCAAATGGACATGCGTATCAACTTCCGGTGGCCATTGGTCACGTGACCAGACACACGCTTTGTTTTCCCACGTTACTTGGACGGGGTACAATGTGCCATGGGTTGTACCATTAAACATGCACGGAATCAATGCTAGGTACACCCCAGCTTACACCGTACAAAGACGCTCGCAGCCATAACCCAGCTCAGAACGAGCTTGTCGTGTTCCTGCGTCGCGTTCAAGCACCGCGTTTCCCGCCAAACGGCTTAAAACGGAGTTGAGTACTTTGATTGAAGTGTTCGCTTTGTCGACGTGTTTTCCATGTCTCGGGGTCAGTGATTCTTGGCTCTCCGGCAACTCGTACAACTGCTTCTGTTTCCTTTCTCACACTGAAAGCTTGGTGCCGTTTGAAAGGTGCGATGAAAATGTGTATCGAGGATCGAAGAAATCTTGACACTACCATTAAACCTTTGTCCTCCGAGAACAATGTTGTGCTCTAATGTTTGTAGAACAATGATGCGTTATAATGTCCCGTTAACTTCACGTATCATCTCCAGGAAATAATGTCGTCAATTGAATATATATGCATAGCGGTAGGGCAAACATAGGGGAGGGAGGAGAGAGAGAGAGAGAGAGAGAGAGAGAGAGAGAGAGAGAGAGAGAGAGAGAGAGACAGGCACGCACAGAGAGAGGGGGAGGAGGGGGAAATTAGGGTCCTAAAATATTTTCTAAATATTGACGAGCTCGTTAAAATTTGATGTCGCTAATAGGTCGATAATCCGCCGGTCGTTAAAGTTTAATGACGCTAAGATTTTATGATTTACAGTAGTCAACATAATATTAAATTCACTCAATAAACAGATTGATTAATGAAGTGTGAGTTTAAAGTAAACTAAAGCTACATGTACCATATTCAAGTTATAAACGATATATATGCAATTTTCTCTAACATTGCTAACAGGCCTAGACTATTACATCACAATCACTGTCTACATGACATCATGAATGGCCACAATTGTTACTCGTCATGAATGGCCATTGTTACTCGTCACTACATGCTTCACACGATAAATGTGGTTTCACTTGAACTAGAACAATAGCGGAAGTAATTAGCGCGAACGTATGAAAAATACCTAGAGATCTGAATGGTAATAAATTCGGTATTTCGATTGTTCATGGGTGATACGGAATCTTACGGACCGACATGACACTGTATCACCCATGAACAATCGGAATAACTAATAGTAAGTTATTATTTCTTGTTATATTTTCTCAATCTCTTTACTTCTCTCCCTGTATGTATCTTTTCTTCATCTTGGAGTGGTTTTCCTTAAGTTGTTATAACTTGTAACCTATACATCCTTTTCTTCTTGAATAAAACATGTTTAATCTAAATGAGAACTATAGAACAAACTTCACTAGAACCAGACCAGAACCAAAATTAGAACTGGACCTCAAACTGGAATAATAGTACTATTGAACCAGAACTATACTGGAACCAGAGCTGAATCAGAACCAGAACCGGAACACTGAACCTGTAACTGGAGGTAGAACTGACCTGGATGGTGGTGGCGCCCAGCAGACTCTCCTGAGTGTACAGCAGTGTGATGGCCTCCACCACCGCCCTCTTGCTGGGGAACTCCGCCGTCTGGATCAGCGGCAGTATCATCATCACCAGATGGTCCGCAGTCCACGGCCGCGGCATCGTCTAGCAACAGCAGACAACATCAGATCATACAACCCTGCCATGCATTAGTACAGAACAAACCTACTGGAACTATAGGTATATGGATGGTCTGTACAACATCTAATTCAACTAAATTCAAAATTAACAAGCTAGGATCTTTTGCAAGAAGCTGTTACGTATAGTATGATTAACACATGTACCTTAACATTTTATGGTCACATTCCATGCTTAATAACACATGTAATAATAATAATAATAAGAAGAAGAAGAAGAAGAAGAATACTTACAATAATAGAAGGAGGAGGAGAAGGAGAACAAGAAGAAGAAAGAGAAGAAGAAGAAGAAGAAGAATTACAATAATAAATAACATCAACTTTATACTCACAAAAGAAAATTGCTTTTACAATGCAATCCAAAGCTTATACAGCAAAATGAGAATAGTTCCACACTCACATATTCATCGATATCTGGGAAATGTTTCTGGAACCAGCTGGCGTTGCGGAACTGCAGAATGAAGCGTGGCAGTGGGGTGACAGGTCGCGTTGGAGGAGGTGTGGGGCTGTGATGGAGTCGCAGCGGTGGGCTGGCAGGCGGGACCTTCAGTCTGGGCCTGGACACAAGCTTGACAATTGGGCGGCTCGGCTGGATTTGTCGCCGGGTGGTTGTGGAGCTGGTGGAGGTGGTCACGGTGGGGGACCTGGACGGCGGGGATATGGAGGACACTCGGGCCACATCCTGCTGGTGTGGTGCAGAATCCGGTGGAGAGTAGACTGAGGACCTGGCCGGCATGACGGCGGTGGATGAGATGACGGCCGTTGGCTTCTCTTCCTCTTCTTCCTTAGATAAATAATAATGGATGTGGAACTATATCAGTATATTGGAACTATGTCATGTATGATATTTCAATTTCTTAGATATAAGTGATAGTCACTGTTGGTTTATTTTCCACTCAATTTAAAGAACATCACATTGACATTTGTTTTGAGGTTAACATAAAAAAATAAAAATATATATTTATTTTTTGTAATCGGGTTTATAGTCGTTTTCTAGAATCTTTCACTAACATCACGACTTGTCAATTTAGGGCAGGGGCAAACCCACAACAACCGTAGCTCTGGTTGTTGCAGTAAACCTGCGAGCACCGGCTGATACTAACAGACCAATGATGATAACTGTAGTGCCACTCTACAGACAGTGCATCCTACCAATATTGCGTCAGAAATGTAACTTCTGCCAAATTGATACCAGGCCCCCGGATTTGAACTTGGTACCTTTTGTTATAATATATAATAATAATAATAATAGCAATAGTTAGTGAAAGATTCTAGAAAGCGACTATAAACCCCATTACAAACAAAATTAAAAAGTACATTTATATAGTACTATACAAAGGGTATGCTCAACCCTCTCACTGCTGGATTATGTACAAACACAGCTCTTTAGGGCATCTCCTGTTGCCTCCAGCATGGACAGGGTTAAAGGGCATCTAGATAGAGTGAAAATGTAGAATATAGAATTTATTCTTTGTTTTGAAAGATGAGTTTCTGATTGCTTGAGATGAAGGGGAATGTTGTTTTCGGTATACTGACTGAGCTAAAATGATTGTGACAACATGCTCCTAGCTACTGGTCTCAACCACTGGCACTACCCATGAACATCGGCCATCAACACAGTGTGAAATGGCATCCACTGCGACCATCATACCTTTGGCGGAGGTGTGCTGGTCATGATCTCGGAAAGTTTGGACATGAGTGTGGACGACTTTCCCTCCAGGACCTTGGAGAGTTCCGGAGATCCCTCCCTGCTGTCCTCTTTCTCCTGATCCTCCTCCTCGTCGTCGTCCCAGGTGAACATCACCACCTTCTTGCTGGACGACATTTGGACATCTTCCTGGAGGGCAGAGAACCACGGACATGGTGAGGCCAACTGTGCTTCGTGATCTAATACAGCTACACACAGTGCTACAGACTACCATAGTTCTAGTCCTGTTCTAGTCTATGACCCCCTTGCTACAAAACAAAATTTGTACACCACAATAGATGTAGGGACCCATTACTGTTGTAAGTCCATTGCATGAAATACTTTTATGATTACTATCTTATTAGCAATTGTAGCCAATGAGACCAATTCTGGGTGGTAAGAGATGTAACTAAATAGTAAATGAGACTAGTTTATAATCCAGTTCAAGTTCTAGAACCAAATGTCTATCATATTCTAGTCATTCCTACACAAATCTGTCTATCATTTAACATATCACACCACTATTCCTATTTTAACATTATATGTACTTTTGTAATGATATCATGGCTTTACGTATCAGCATATTATGAAATAAAACATTAATTAATACTGTAATACAGTGTCCCCTCAATATAACGCTGAAGTTGTGGTCCATGACATACCCCGCATTATAGTACCCGCCTTATACAATATTACAGGGAAATAACAAAACTAAAAATGGGATCCACGTCTGACCCCACGTTATATGAATCCACGGTGCATCGGCCTGTGTTATATCGACGGGGCACTGTATATTGTGTTTAGTGGTATGCAAAATACAACTAGATCTAAAGTAGTCTCTTAAATTCCATTGTGGTAGGTAACACATGGCATAAAGTTGTATACATTTTCGTCTGATATTAAATGGCTCTGGATGGTTATACCCTTGTCTGTTGGAGTGCAACAACATTACAAACATTATGGTAAAAAGCATACATCATCAGATTCTTCTATCTGCGCAAGCTGCTCTAATGTCAGACAAGGTGGATGATAGGTCCTCTCTCTTTCCATGGTAAGGCCAGCCCTAGGTGGTGGCCATAGTAACTTGACCATCACAGAGTTGGGGACGTAGCCATTGTGGTTGATGGGGTATGCCGGCTGAAGCGGAACTGCTGATGGGTTGATCCTGGGCCGAGGTGGGAAGAACCCTGAAGGCTCCTTAACACCAACATACTCCTCTGAAGACAGAAACAACATACTCCTCTGATCAGAAACAACATAGTACTCTGGTCAGAAACAATGAACTCCTCTGAAGTAAGAAACAACATACTCCTCTAACAACATACTCCTCTGAAGTAAGAAAAACATACTCCTCTGAAGTCAGAAACAACATACAACATACTCAGAAACAACAAGCCACTCTGTAAACAGAAACAACAGTTATTGCAATTGTGTTACCTTCATTGAAACACATTTACCAAAATATACATGACATTGAACCAAGTTTCACCGGACTTTAATTGAATTTAGTGGCAGTTAAACATAAGTCGACAAATGGACAGCCATGATTTAATATACAGTAGACCTCGCATGTAATGGCCTCGCATAAACCGGACACTCGCCTACAATGTACTGGATCTGAAGTCCTGGTTCCATCTAACGCTAATTACAGCATATGCATATAATGGATTTTGCATATAACAGACACAAATAGCCGGTCCCAATGAGTATGTTATATGCGAGGTCTACTGTATAGTCAATATTACTAAACAGAAATAAAGTCAAACATGAGATTACTCCACAGTACTACTATACAGTATACAGGGGACAGTGTTGAACAGGAGATGTTACTAACTATTAGAAGACACATGACTGTCCAGTGAGACACTGCCACACACGGAAACACGCCCTAATGCCGACACCTAGAGGAGTGGAGTCAGGAGTCAGGACAAAGACACAGACTAGGACTGGACAAGCTGACTGTCCAAACTCACCTGGCTTGACCTTCTCGCCCTCCATTAGCTTCTTGACCGTGTCCTCTGGCCAGGGGTCATCTGGGGGCAGCTGAAAGGAAATCCTTCAATTTGCATTATCCAATTTGATATACTGTGTCATCAACTGACTGATGAATTTCTGTATTGATAGGATTGACTATGTACACAAATTAACACTACGGTAACCTAATCATAGTGGAGTAGGTATTATTAGCAGGAAGACAGTTATTGTTTACTGATGGTTTGTCAAAAAGTAATAAATACATAGAAATAGCAACAGAGCATGAACAAAGGCATGTAGACACACACAGTCCAGTGTTATACTGTCAGACTGCCATACCAACACTACATTGAGTGTACAATCACTGCACTCATACCAACACTACATTGAGTGTACAATCACTGGACTCATACCAACACTACATTGAGTGTACAATCACTGCACTCATACCAACACTACATTGAGTGTACAATCACTGCACGTACCTGTATTTTGGGCTTGTCGTAGAACATCTTCATGTAGTTTGTGAATGCCTCACTCTTAGTTGCCTTGGTTGACACAGGAATACGTTTTGGCTTCACCAGTCCATCTCTTAACCTGATCAACTCCTCCTCACGGGCATTCAGTTCTGCAAAGGCCTGCAATTAAAATAGGACAATAATAAATGACTCAATAATATACAACATACACATATTGACAGTATGGACCATAGACAATACACACTTCTCTTACACAAGTTTCACATCTCCCTATAAATGTGCACCACTATAGACAAATCATTGGGACATGACAAACCACTTGATCTCACCCAATCATTTGACCAAAATGTGATCTCGCCCAACCACTGGGATGTCTATCACCAGATCGATATCTCCTCCAATAAGTTGGACTACCATGTGATATCAGCTAAATCGATTGGGCCTCTATTTACAATTTGATTTCATTGAATTGCTGTGACTTGTACCCTCCTAATTAATCTCATCACAATCAAATAAATCACTTCTCCGTACCATTTGATCTTGCCCAATCATTTCGGCATGTACCACATGATTCTCACACAATCACTTGACCTCTACTGACCTCCTTCTTGATGAGCTTCTCCATGATGGCCTCCTGTTCCTCTTCGTCAGACAGGAGGTCCACAAAGTGATGGATTCTACACAACACAGAACAACACAGAACAATGTAACAACGGCAATGTAGCTCATTTGGCTGTGGAGATTCCATTCAAAACGTACCAAACTGATAAATACAGTGTCCCCTCAATATAATGCTGAAGTTGGGGTCCATGATATACCCCCCACATTATAGTACCCGCCTTATACGATATTACAGGGAAATTAGGGGAGATTTTGTGTATCTCCCTTTTTCCTGAGTCATACTTATCCAGTCATCTCATATTGCTAAATCCGCGGTCGCTACGTGGATTCCTTGACATACCCTGCTTAGGTTAAAGTTGAAACATGCATGCATGTGCGTAGGAGCACTCCTCTCGATCGCTAGCTACCTACTTCCTTTCCGTTTGTCATTCCAGACCTACAGGTCGTGTTTTCTCTTGCTCTCACAGTTGAGTCCTAAACTCACTGCCTTTATCAACTACTGCATTAATATGGGCTCAAACATAACTTAATACATATTACCTACCTGCCCAAAACAGTATTAAATCCCTGCAAACTCTAGTTACCATTTCTAGATGATCTCAGACCTACAGCCACAACTGGACAAGGCGTTCGCAGATATACAGGGTACGACGCCAGTCTACAGACCGCTATGAGATTTCCCGTGTTTCTTCCCAACTTTTCGGAGAAGTCACCGGCTCCTGACAAGGACCTCGGGAAGATTTCTCAGGCTACGTCACACAGCATAAAGATCCCTGACAGAACTCTACTGGCCTGGGATACCACGACGAGGCAGTCGCTTTACACACTATCATACGCCGACTTCGCCCTGGCCGCACTGAGAGAAAAGTTTGACCCACCAAACAACACAGAGGATGTGGAGACTTTGTCCTTCGTCCGGCTGATTGGAGATGTGCTGTCCAGCCTGACGCAGTCCCAAGCATACCTATCGACGTCTTTCCTACAGTCAAGGCGCCTCGATTGTCTGGAGCAGACCAAGCTGGATCCGAATGTAAAGCTAAATCTTCTGAGCCAGCCCTGGTCAGCCTCAACTCTATTCAACAGGGCCATTGACGCGCAGTGCAGTCAACAGAGAGACAGGGACATGGCCATGGCTAACCAGCGACTAGTCATCATCTGCAGTGCCCTCAGCCGGATGTCGGCAAGATGGACACCATCCACCTCCACCAGGGCTCCCACACGACCGCCACGGAGGGGCGTCCCGACTGGGCAGCCCTTTCGTTCTAGAATTCCGCTGCCCAAGCGACGCAGTCCGACCAAGAAGACGTCATTTCGGGGATGTTCCTTTCGGGGCCGAGGTCGTGGCGGCCGCAGATGACCATGGAAACCGCACCACAAGTACCTCCTCGCTAATGACCCTTGCTTCATCCATGGACTACGAGATGGACAACCGACTGCCCGCACCGCCTCCGGAACTGGCAACTCCGGTTGTATCACCCACTGTCGGAGGATGACTCAGCCAACATTGGCAAGAATGGGTCAGACTCTTCCACGATGGATGGCTGACCAACACCATCAGAGGAGGGTACCAGCTAGACCTCAAGCAGTTCCCCCCGCTCACACTTTTCCCCAGGGAGCATCACTACTCCGAGGAACACAAGGTCACCATCTGGCAGGAGATCGACAGGCTCATTAGCAAGGACGCAGTGGAGAGATTGACACTGGCCACCATCAACCCAGGGTTTTACTCTCCCATCTTCCTGGTCCCCAAGAAGACGTCGGCCAGTTGGAGACATATTCACAACCTCAAAGTTTTCAACAGGGATTTCCTAGAAGCTCCACCCCACTTCAAGATGTTATCCCTCAAAGATCTCAAGACCATCGTCAAGCCGGGAGACTGGATGGCTTCGATAGATCTTCAGGACGCCTATCTGCATGTCTCCATCCTCCAGAAGCAGAGAAGGTATCTCCGATTCGTCTTTCAAGGGGCGCATTACCAGTGGAAGGTACTCCCGTTCGGCGTGGCCATCACACCATGGCTCTTCACCCGCATCACCGCGCTGATTGTGGGGCTACTACACCAGCGCAACATCCGGTTCCACGCCTACATAGACGACTGTCTGATCCTTCAGCAGGACAAGGAGATACTGAAGCGCCATCTGGAGACATCACAGAACGTCCTAAGACAGTTGGGCTGGCTGATCAACGCAGACAAGTCCGAACTCACACCATCCCAAGAGCTGCAGTTCATTGGGGCGACCTTCCTAACAGCGCAAGCAAAAGTTCGCGTTCCGGATGATCGATGGGCAGCAATTCAAGAAGTGATACCACGATTGGCAACCGGATCTCACTCCTTACGGGAATGGCAACAAGTACTGGGACACTTGACGTCGGCCCAGGACATTACTCCACGGGGCAGGCTAGCCTTACAGCCGCTCCACATGTGGATCAACGGGCATCTCCGGGACATGCCAGACACACAGCTCCACCTTCCCACTCCTCTTCAGCCCCTGCTTCGATGGTGGCAAGTCCCATCCAACATCTTATGCGGCATCTCTTTGGGTCCCTTCAACCCATCTCATCACCTATTCACAGACACTTCCAGGACGGGATGGGGCTCCGCATCTAGACAGCCACACAGCGGCGGGCAGATGGATCACACAAGAGGCCCTCAACCACATCAACTGGCTGGAGTTGATGGCCATCATTCGGGAAGTGACACACTGGGCCACAGAATTACAGGGGACAACGCTGATGGTAGCCACCGATAACACGTCAGTGGCAGCACACATCAACAAGTTGGGGGGAACGCACTCCTGTGCGCTACTGGCTCTGACGTGCGACCTCTTCAAGTTAGCGGACCGCCTCCAGATCTGCATGCAGGCGCGACACATACCAGGGGCAACAAACGTGGTAGTGGACGCGCTATCACGTCCAGACAACCCGAGTCTGACGGAGTGACAGCTCAACCCGGAGTGCTTCAGATGGGTGTGCAACAGGCTCTGGACTCCACTCATAGACCTGTTCGCCACTCAATTCAACCACCAGCTGCCGGTGTATGTATCACCAATCCCAGACCCAGGAGCTTGGGACGTCGACGCACTATCTTTAGACTGGGACGGTTTCGACGGGTACGCATTCCCGCCACCATTACTGATTCCTCGGATCCTGCAGAAGATCAGCAGCCACCACTGCAAGATTCTGCTGATAGCTCCCCGATGGCCATCCCGAAGCTGGTATCCAGAGCTCGTCGCCTCAGCCAGTCATCCTCCGATTTCTCTTCCATTATGGCGGAACCTCGTTCATCCTCACACCAAGAACGTCCACCCGAACCCTCAGCTGCGTGGACTTTATCTCCAGGGAATTGAGGACCAGAGGCTTCTCAGATCGATCTACGAGAGCCATCCTCAACATTCATCGGGCCTCCACCAGGACGGTCTACGATCATCGTTGGAGGATTTCCATGACTGGTGTGAGAAGGAGGAATTAGCAGCACAGAACATCTCCATACCAAAGGTAGCAGACTTTCTGGTTTTTCTACGGGACACCCGGAAGCTTCGTGGTGTCACCATCGCGGGTTACCTCTCAGTTACCTCTGTGCGAGTCGGGATCAACATGACCGGATTATCGTCGGCACCAGAGCTCTCAGCGATCATCCGGGGATTCAAGCAGGAGGACCTCGCTTCCCACTTCCGACCACCTGAATGGGATCTCAGTCTGGTGCTCCATTGTCTGGGCAAGGCCCCGTATGAACCCCTCAGGACGGCCAACATCATGGACCTTACGAGGAAGACGGTGTTCCTATTAGCATTCGCAACGGCGGCAAAAGTGTCGGAGCTACATGCCCTGGACTTTCCTCAGGTCTGCTTCGAAGAGGGGCGGGGGGCGGTTCGGCGTATCTCGGCCTTCTCTTGAACTTCGTCGCCAAGAATCAGCGCCCAGGACAACCTCCAAGGGAATTCAAGGTCTCCGCCCTTAGCAGTATTCTGGGACTGGAGGATGTGGAGGACAACCGTCTCTGCCCGGTGAGAGCTCTAAGGAGATATATGGCAGTCACCAGATACGCCACCAGAAGGAGAGACAGACTGTTCGTCTCTTGCCGGCCGGAGAGGACCACAGACATCACCAAGAATACTGTGGCCTTTTGGCTGAAGGGCACCATCCTGGCCGCCTACAAGTCCATGGACAAGCCACCGCCATCTCCTCACAGACCACACGAGATTAGGGCACTAGCGGCCACGATGTCCTTACAACACAACATCCCTGTTACCCAGATCCTCAAGGGCTGCTTCTGGGCGGCAGAAAGCACTTTCTCAAGCCACTACCTGAGAAACCTATCAGTGCTAGATGTGGAAGGCGTCCACAGACTGGGACCATTTGTGGCGGCACAGTCTGTCATCAATGCCTCTCGGCCCCGACCCCAGAAGGCAGACAAGGGAGGATGCAGTCCCACAGCTGGATTGGAAAGAACAGGTATAGCATCTCTGTTTTGTTTGACGTAACATTACTAATGATCTATACACTGTTGGTTGCACTGTTTGACTAACAGGAGTTTCATTCAGTTTGCATGCCTATTAGTGCTGACATTCAGTGCAGTCCGACGTGACGGCTGTTTAATCACACTATACTAACCACTCTTCTCGAAAGCTACAGAACCATCCAGCAACCCTCCACCTGCTGTCGAAGTCTGCAATATGAGGTGACTAGATAAGTGTGGCTTATGGAAATAGGGGAGATTTTGTGTATCTCCCTTTTTCCTGAGTCATACTTATCCAGTCATCGAGTTCACACCCACCCACCTACCCCACTCTACTGGATGGCACGGATTGGGTCTTGACGGCACGGAAAGGAAGTAGGTAGCTAGCGATCGAGAGGAGTGCTCCTACGCACGGGCATGCATGTTTCAACTTTAACCTTAGCAGGGTATGTCAAGGAATCCACGTAGCGACCGCGGATATAGCAATATGAGATGACTGGATAAGTATGACTCAGGAAATACTCGAAATTCAGCTGTATGAAATTTTTTAATTATGAAAATGTTTAATTATACGTTGTCTAGTCATTTGTCGTAACTTTGTCTATGTTCTACGTTTTACTTTTGTTCGCATGGTTGTTCATGCTTCTTTAATTTTCTTGCTATCTAATTGGTAATTAGTCCTTGTATTTGTCGTCGCCTATGGATGAGATATTCCCGCTGCGATGTAAAGCAATAATTCAATCAAAACCTAAATATGCAATGCTTTAAACATATGTTACTACTGTACTTCCCTTTACAGTCCTCACCTGGACACACCTCCACGTTGCAAGCCACACGAACCTTTCGTGTTGTTATCCCAAAGCATATCCTCCCTCCATTAGATGGTGGAGGGTTAGTACAGGATCTGGAGTAGATTTGGAATGTGTGTCCTCCACCACAGGTCACTGGGCACTTATATGTACTCGACAGTTTGTATTCAGTCCAAGCTCCATTCACCTTGGGCCCGTCTCAAAGAAACAAGATACCTATGGTGTATGTTGTTTTATTTTGTCATGGGGTTTATTTATAGTCGCTTTCTAGAATATTTATCTAACATCACAACTTGTCAGTTTAGGGCAGGAGTAAACCCGCAATATCAGTAAACCTGCAAGAACCGGCTGGTACTGACGGACAAAGGATGATAACTGTAGTGCCACTCTACAGACAGTGTATCCTATCAATATCGCGTCAGAAATGTAAGTTCTGCGAAAATTGACGCCGGGCCCCCTGGGGGCGGGATTTGGACTAGGTACCTTTCGCTCCGAAATCCAACATTCTACCACTGCGCTACATCCCGCCCGTATGGTGTATGGTAATCGTTACTTAAATAATCCCACACATGCAATCAAAGCGTTCTCCGACCCGGGTCAGAATTTGGTCCCCCGCACCCCTTTGTGTATCCTAAGAGTCGAGAAAATGGGGCAACCAGTTTGCCGTGATTTGCGTCCTGTGTCGGTGGATGAACGGGTCCTGGA
>JAUTBQ010031114.1:0-18430 GCA_032361185.1 Lepetodrilus ovalis
TTGAGAGTCTTCACCTTCTCCTCCTTCTCCTGCTGGACGCTCTCCAGGAGCTCCGTCTTCCTCTGTTTGATGGCCTCAATCAGAGCGTCGCACTGCGCCACCACCGTCGACTCAAACTCCGTAGAGTTACCCTGAAAGCAGAATCAGAATTGAAAACAAAATGCACACGAAGAACTCACAAATACAGTTGAGTGAGTGAGTGAGTGAGTTGGTTAGTGAGTGGGTTAGTGAGTGAGTTATTGTTTTACGGCACAGCAGGAATCGGTCACCCATACATGACAGCACATTATACCATTAATAGGATCATAAATTTATTTAGCTAGATTTGCATCTAAAATGTGTTTATTCTATCGTGTTTATTAAGTGTCAAAATACATTAAAACATAATGTGTTTTTAATGGTTAAAACTAATTTCTTTATTATCGGTTTTCATCTCATCGTGACAAAAACACAATAAAAAGCAAATATTTCTAATTAAAGCATGCAAAATCTCTCGACAAAAACATTAATCATAAATTTCTAATGGCACCCTGACACGGATCATTCGTGATTATTGCTTGAGGTTTCTCTTTAAATTGTTTTGGAAATAAAGCAGTAAAGACTCCATAAAGTTCTAACATAGTAATTAAGATTTTTATTGCGTTAGTTTACTCAAAAATTACTCACTGAAGCATAAGGTCACACTGGCAGGCTTAAAACATGATATAATAAATCTTCATTGACTGCGATACATTTCACTGCTCAAGGGTAATTAATTCTACGTTTTTAGTTGTCTTGTCACCCAAAGTAAATAGGACTAATCCCAGCACTGGCTATAGGGTGGGTATCTGAAGAATATGTGGACATTTGAGTAAGCTCAGACAATCATAGCCTTTTAGCATGACGCCTCATTGTCTGGCAGTGTTGCCGTCGCTTAATGAGGGACCATTAATGTTTAAACCACACACTAATCATTGCACGCTATCCTTTTTGATTTGGACGTGCCTCTGTACTGATCTCTGGCTCTCGGGGAACTCACAGGCCAATATCTTTGATTATGAAAAAGTCAGCTGATTTATAATTGTGTACATGACCCATCCCGGGGCCCACCAACTGTCCCACTGACTGCCCCACCGACTGTCCTGCAGTGATTTTTGACAGCTCTTGATGAAAAACGATGGGCCATGCAGTTGCAGAAGGCCAATAAAAGTCAATGGACCGCTTAGCTTAAAACCAGGCTTTTAAGGCAAAGGGAAAAGGCATGCTGCTAACTTTTACATCAAAAGTTTTCAATGATTTTACTATTGGGAAACATAGAAACAGATATGTTTGCCTGCTAGGAAGATAATTGATGGGCACATGAAAATTAAACTGATTTAACCAAACATTGTTACACACTAGAGGCTGATATTTGAAATGTGAGAATTATGTCATGTACTGCTATATTATGGATAACATTTTCCTTTTAACCTGTTAACAAATATTATCTCTTAATCATCGAGTATGGAGTTACGCTGAAAATATAAATGTTTAGAGAAGAATTTTCTATTATTCTATTGTGGTACTATAGTGGACCCCCCCATTTATCTTGAATTTGGATATCCGGTACCCTCGCTATTCACACAATTTTAACTGGGAACCATATATCAGTCTTCCTATGTAAAATGACATCCTGAAATTCAGTTATTCGCACGATTTTACCTGTACAAGGTTGTGGATTTCTAAGTTTTTGATTTGATGTTTCCGTCGCAGTGGGAATATTTCACCCATACGCAACAAAGCTAACAAAATCTGTCATTGAAAACAAAGAAGGTTACCACTGCAAACATGCATCCCATGATGCACCATTAACATGGTATTTTTCTAAGCCCAAGCCACATGTTCCACAATTACAATTCCTGCATTTTCCAAAGATATCAATACATCCTAGTATGCACATGCACATATGTTCATTAGAACTGAATGTTTACACATGGAACATGTTTGTTTAAAAACCATCCTCCAGAACACGATCCACCGATTCCACATCATAGTTACCACCAGGCAGGTTCCCTTACAACTGTCTCAATTTGCGCAAATCAAAGACATCTTTGAAGGAAGTATTCCATAGCAAAAAAGATGTATAATGTAACAACTAGCCCAAATAAACATTGAACACGTGTTGACAGTATTATCGCATTGCACATCTATACTTCACCTCCTATCTGTGACCCTCCCATCCCATCCAATGCCAATGATATATAAGAACCGGCGCCATTGGGTATCTGCAGTTGGGATTGAGTGCAAACATTGTTCTGTTACTAACAAGAACATAAATCTTTGTGTTGTGGTTAAGGAAATGGTCTTATTCCATATTCCATGGATACCTATTCTTCCATAACTCAATACATTAACAGATAAAATGTGAACTGGTAGCTGATGAATGTGGACACAAATGTACAGCCCCAAGGAACTTGAAACAAGGTGGCCAAAGAATCAGTTGTTTTGGCTGTTTGGGTCTGAACTTACAAACTACACAGGGTGTTATCACAAAAACTTAACATTGAAACCATCTGTCTGAAAGAAGACAATATAGCTCTGTATAGAGTGACCTGCACCCACATGGCCTAAAAAATATTAATAATGCCAATACTTGAGGCAAGCAATGATCCCGTAAGTTATAGCACAGTTATTATTAACCCGTCAGGAGGAATATTAAAGCATATTTTGCCATCGACTCCAGCCATGGCCACACATGCTAAACTCTCCCAACATTCCCAGGTCTTCAGCACAATTACTCACATAATCAGACGTCCATATCAGCCTAAAGGCAAAGAAAACTGTCAATAATGAACAGCTGAGAAATGTGTATTGTTGATAATTATGCAACCCATGTCATTACATGACGGTATCGGTATCATCTACATCTTCATGGTGTCATAACGTTGTCATTTCTGTTGATAACTGCCTGTCATAATGTCATGCGGTTGCTTCATGGCAAACACTTGTTCACCCATTTAGGTTATAATTAATGTTCATCATTACGGAACGAATGATGCTAAAAACGCATGCTGCAACATGTTGTGATGTTATGAAGTCGATTCTCGTGGCATTCTTGTAGATCATACGGAAAATAGGATCCATCGTTAGTGTGGGTTGGCCTACCTATTAGCTGAAGGTCTGTGATAAAGTGTTACAAAACATCGACCAGTTGTGTTACATGTTTCACATTGCATATTACACTAACAAGCCATTCCTTCATTAGTGGCTACGATCAATGGTCTGCAATGTGACATCTCCCCCTAGGTTGGCCGACAGCATGCTTCCTATTCACATGACTGCATTCCACCACTGCCTTTGACATTCTCCTCTTTCAACTCCCTAGGGAGTACAGATGTATCAACGAGACCCGGGCAAGGGCCATGGCATGCTGGCAAGGAAGTGACAGACATTCCAAATCTATTCACCTTAAAACTAAAGAAAAGATACGGAATTGTCATACTGTTTTGCCAGACCTTTCTCTCCTGGTAATTACTAATTGGAAGCAATAGTAAAGGAATGTAGAGCTGGATATCATTCTATAATTGCAAGATAGTTTTTAAATGTACAAGTGTGGCTACACGAAGCTATGAAAGCTTTCCAGCATCATTGCATGATGGTCAATGATGACGCTCAAGGAAATGTTGCATTCATTTGACTTGATGAATGAAACATGGCAGGGTGCAGAATATCTATAATTGGGGGTTGCACTTAACAGATCAATCCTCCGTGTTTCTCTTGTATAAAATGTTTCCAGCATTGTGCGTGTCATGCCTTTGGGAATAAAGCTTGGAAATGGAAAGTGCAATAGTACGTATTGGGCTCATTTTGATCAATAAGTCTTGAACGTAAAGAACATTGAGTTCTAAATGGTTATCCAAGTACCACTGTAAAATAGCAAGCAATGTGTGACCAAATTGACATTTTGAGCAAACAGACACTTGTCAATTCTACAAGCCTGATGGCACAGAATACCCAAACACAATAAACACATCTCAGAACGCCAATTCTATATCCTAAATGCCTCTGTAGACTTGCCCAATAGATTTCTGATGAATAATCTCCTTCATGTCAAAAGACCTGATTGCAGAAGATGTGATCCGTATATTTGATAAAAACAACCTCCAGAAAAATAAATTCTGCTCCAATTGTTTTATTAACTGTGTTCCTACCCCACCTTCCTGCATCCATAAGAAGCCATGCTGAACTCTGCCTCTGTGCTACTGTGTATCTTGGCTGTGTTATACAGATCACTTTCAATTTTCTCCAAGACAGGCCTCTGGTATATTAGTCAACCGGAGGCCAGTCTCAAAGTGTTTCCAGATCCCATTGGTCAGCTTGACAGGACTGATAGTGTAGGTATGGATCCAAGAGAAGGTTGTAACTCTCCTTGTGCTAAGAACAATAGATTATGTGCTAAGAAGAATAGATGACATATTATCATTATTTATTTTTAATATGGTTGTTTTTGTTATTAGCTGCTGTTGCCATTGTTGTTGTTGTAATTGTTGCTGTTGTTGTTGTTGCTACTGCTGCTTCTGTTGTTATTGTTTTCAATTATTATTATTATTATTATTGTTATGATATTATTACAATTATTCTTATTATTATAACTGTACATTACTTTATTAATAATGATGGTAATTTTGTGAAATTAGGACATTATTCAGAATAGTGAGTGAGTGAGAGAGTTCTTGTTTGACGTCACACTTATGTAATGATGAAAAACAGTGCCTCCTTGATATAATACGGTCCGATACGTCAGTGGATTCGGATATAATGCGGGGTCAGACGTGAATCCCATTTTTATTTTCGTTATTTCCCTGCAATATCATATAAGGCGGGTACTATAACGCGTGGGGTATGTCATGGACCCCAACTTCACCATTATATCGAGGGGACACTGTATATAATTATGCTATAGATGGGTAAAAATTAAATGCAGCATGAAAAATCAGTTGATTACAATATGCAGAATAACATAACCATTGGGTTTTGAACAGATAAAATAAACTACAGTTAATGGTCCAAGTACACTAGTCTAAAGTAAAGGACCAAGGGGCCTATTCCCAAAACACTCTTATGATCAAATGTTCGTAGCCCTACTATATGAACCTTTAAGATTGTCATACTAGTACCATGCTGGAAAGAACACAGCGATCACATTGTGACATTGTGTGACAACTCCAAACATGAAACCATTGCTTCTTAGTATATTGTCTAGACAGTTTGATCTCGGCTTGTCAAATTGCTTCAGTGCTGTGTCACATTGTATGCTGAAGAGACTGCAATAAACGAGAGCCACTGGTTTCTGATAATAGATGTCACGGGACCTACCATAATCAATGGTCATGGAATCAAAGCATTGGAGACAGATACTGAGCTGTAACGTGATGTGCCGATACTTCATCAGAGATAAATCTTCAGATGGAACATACGCTACATGGGCACTATCCTATAAGTGTTTATAGAATATGAGGATGTTATTGTAATTTGGGCCATATTTGCAATTTTGGGCTTTCCTGTATGAAATAACATAACTACAAGATACCATTCTCACCTTAGCCATAGATCACACCATTGCTTATTGGAGTTAAGGTTACTTTAGTGTTATACCACACGGGACATGAGAACCCTGACTAGAAAAAACAAACTATTACATAATGAACATTATTGATTTCAAAGCAATGATGTTCCTTCTTATATCTGTGAACGAGTAGATCTTCCTTTGTGCACAGCCGTCAGACAATGATTGTAATATCAAAGAAATGCTCGCCACTGGCATTACTCCGGGATCTAATTGCCCAAATTAATTCAGCGGCACTTTCACCCACTTCATAATGACACTGAATATAGCTGTTCACTTGTCGGCGGTACGTGACAACATAAGAAAACCACAAGCGGTCCACGTGGGCCGACCATCACTGTGACAAAGACAGGGAAGTTCATGGGTATAAAGGAAGCTCCACTAATTACTAGTTGTCTGACAAACATCCCCACACACAACCAATAATTTGCCTGTCTGGTGACAATGCACTGAAATACAATGGTGCATACATTGTGTCATTAGAGGCCCTGTAAGGGATTAGTTAGTACTTGCTTTACAATACAGATGCTAATTTCCAACTGACTGGTAACATGATATACCCCAATTGATCATACTGTCTTGCAGACTGTACTTTATACATAATTAGGACCTTCAGAAGGATGGTATTGTTGAACGGTGGAAGGTCTAAGTTTCCCATTGTATTGCGATATGTTTTGTGACACTGTCTGAGAATGGAGACCCAATGCCTGGATGGGGAAAAAACACCGACAAGCAACTACATTGCAATCTGTTAAAGAAATGTGATAAATTAATGAGTCACTCATGAGACATGGTATAACAACAGACATGTCAATACTTTGCCCTACTGGCATCAGGCCCGGTATGGCAAGGTTAGGTGATAAATCAAGGGCCATTATTTTAACAACCCGTTAAGTGGTATGATCATATAGTTTTGGAACTCTTGATGACTCAATATACAAATCTAAATGGTACATACCAGGGCTCTGGACTAAAGTATGCAAGTTAAATTGCACTGGGGCAACCTATTTTTTAACATAGAGATGCTTTGGTGACTTTACAACTTGCCCTGACTAGCCCTGTGGGCAAGTAACTCGAAATGTTAGTCTGGAGCCCTGCATACATTTATTAATATCTTAAAATTGGTTTGCAATTACTTTATTGTTTATCGACATTGTCATGAGATATAAAACATAAACGAATCCCTATCTAATCATAAAATGACTAATAATTTATGAAGTACATTAACCCTAACAATAGTATATGCATTCAACATTTGTGTTGGAACAATGTACCTCTAAGGTAACCTTAATAACTCAAACCTTGGCCATAGACTACAACACTGCAAACTTTATTGAACATGACTTTTATGCACAAATCCTCATACAAAAATTGAGCTTGAATATGAAATCGTACTCAGAAGGTTTCATAATCTCAAGGCCTGGGTATCATACCTCGAAGCTCTCTATCTACTACGAGACCAAAAGCTGTCTCGTAGTGATCTCTAATACAGGGGCTCATGCACTTATGAGAGCACTATGGTCTAGTAGTGGATACAAGAGCTTTAAGAAATCATACCCTGGTCAGCATAGTGAATACAGTGTCCCCTCAATATAACGCTGAAATTGGGGTCCACAACATACCCACCCCGCGTTATAGTACCCACCTTATAAGATATCACAGGGAAATAACAAAAATAAAAATGGGACCCACATCTGACCCTGGCCTGCGTTATATCCAAATCCATGGTGCATCAGACCGTGTTATATCGAGGGGGCACTATACCTTAAAAAAAACGAGGAATGACATTTCCTCTAATAGTGTAGTATGCTCTATTACTGAAACAAAACCATTGGTTTTCAAACTGATATAGATTTGTGGAACACAACACACTTGGGATAATAGTTTCATTCATTCTCGTTCCATTTGCAGGATGTACATTGTAAAGTCATGTTCTGGTCATACAAATATTCCAGAAAGAGTTCACCTGTTACCATTACTGCACCATGACTGAATCAATGGCAAGTAAACAAGAACCGACAGTGAGAGATCTACGCTTCCTCACTTGTTTGTTTATCTTGGATGCATGGCCGAGTGTGTGTAGATCTCCGTCTTCTCAACAGGATATGTGCTAGATATCATGAAGGGTTATTGCCAGATGACAAATTGCAAGAAATGGATGTATGAACACTTTGGAAATCTTGGGAATTATCTGTCATATAGAACATATTGAAAAAAAAGATTGAAAGAAATGGATATATAAACCGAGTTAAAGTAATGTGTGAGGACGTCAGTGACTTGACAGATTAAACATAGGACTACATGATGGTTTAGCTATTTATTTTACTATTGCTTAAAATATGACAAGAACAGTCATAAAAGTTCCAAGCTTTCTTCATTATTAAACTGATGAAATTTCATGTGATTGTACTAAATAGGCAGGAAAATTTAGAGCCCAAATCAAATCCTACAAAATAGAAAACAATTCAGACCCTATGGAGATCTATTGCGTGAATATTAAGAATCATTTGGAACGGTCATTGTTGGATGATAAATTTCAAAGAGTGTTTTTACTGCCTGTAAAATACCATGACAGTTTAAACCCGAATGTGTCAGAATATTCATCATAAGATATGAAATGATCCAAATTAGAGCCTACGGGTGAGAGAATTGATTCCTTCAGTTGAGAGATCAAATATCAATCATCATTGCATTTCAAAACCTTCTAAAAAAAATTGAACTCAATATCCCCCAAGACACAACAATATTCAATTTTAGCAAAAATATTCCATATTTCTTGTTTCAATTGGCCAATAGCCTAGAGTGTTGCAGTTAACATTAGTGTGATATTGAATACAAGGAAAATACACACATGAGCTTCAGGCAAAACACCATGTACTGTGCGATCAAGATGAATCTTTTGTTGAGATGGATTGAACCTTTCCAGATTATAATTACAATCTTCAGAACAAATTCAGACAGAGTAAAATTTAATAACAATAATAAAACGCAAGAAAAATTCACTTTAAACATAGTTATTACCATGATTGTTACATAATCTCCAACATTGTGGAAACTTAATGTCTTTTAGATTTTAATGAATATATTAATAATACCTCTTCTTTAACAATCATTTGTTAAACTAATTAATTTCTAGAAGGTTTTTAAGAAACGTTTTAGCCAAAAACACAAATGCAACTACATAATGATAATATTCATAACTTCTGATTTGGGCATTGTGTTCCTTTAACCCTCTCCATGCTGCAGGCAACCAGAGATGCCCTAAAAGAGGTGTGTCTGTGCCTAATCCATCATGGAGAGAGTTAAGGACATTTTAGAAGTACTTATAAAGGATAAATAAGAAGCATGACATGCTAGTAATTTCATTCATTAATTGGTGCATGAACTCATTCAATAGAATTATGTGTCTTTGATGACCGCTGATATAAGAAGCATTGAGTGACAGTTATAAGGTCCTTTAGTTCTGATGGTCTCCTGGTTTATGTAGTTCACCTTCAAGTGGCATTTTCAGTGTTGCAATGTTAGCATGACACAAGTTCATTCAGCACTTAAATAATTAAATACATGCATTTCTCATTACCACAAAAATGCATATTGTTTTAAGCTGTGAGCTAGCAAACTTCAATATCAATGTAATTTATCATCTTGATTTGAATTTTTTATATTGTGTCATCAATGATGGGTATTGTTGATGGGTATGACATTATCCACCTCACGTCCAAAATTGGTTATTTTTTTTCCATTAAACTGTACATATTATCTCTAGGTTTGAAAGTGGGTTTCATATGGGGAAAAAATAGCTATGTATTCATCACCTTTGTCAAATTTACCCTCACATGATCCCTTGAACCGTAAATCAAGGTTGAAATATCGGTACTGAAGCGCTCATTCAAAGGCCACCATCTAATGTCTAACAGAGTACTGGAAATTAAATGATTCAAGAAACTCTAGACCTTCTCCGTGAAGACTGCCAAGCACCGATATTCATTAAACACAGTGAACACTGCAAAGTTTCAAACCTCAGGTCTTCAGAACTATGTAACTGCCACTTGACCTCAAAAATTGACCATTCATGTTAACACTCCACGCAACTTGGACAAAGAAACCTGTTAAAATCTAAGGTAGTTAGTCAATATTTGTCTACGTTGCTTCTATGTGCCTGCAAGGGACCACATCTTCGACTGCCTTATCCAATAACCTGTGTTTGTGTACAGTGTAGACACTAAATAGGTATTTGTCCAGGATGAGTGAAGTTGATACAAGCCATGGCTCTGTACAATATATACTTTGGTAGCAGATGTTAAACTGGAAAGTGTGTTAATTGGTGAATGCCCACGAATTGCTCCTCTAGTCACAACCTTGTGGACAACTATTTGGTAATGTGAGAATACTCCATGAGCAATTAGGCAACTTATTAACAAATACACTTGTTCAAAAACATAACATACGACCTGACAATGACGGAACATGATGGCCTTTGAACCCAGTGTAACACAATACAATGTCTTTGTATTAATACTTTTAAGTCATAAGAAACTGAGAATATGGTAGGCCTATACAATACAGGATATTGTTTCCTCAGCAAGGAGTGATACAGTTCTATTCTATAATTACATTTCATAGTAAGTATAAAGTAATTGATTAAATGATATTTACTTATACATTTATGGTCATAATGTTGAAATTAGTGTTTAACAATGTTTTTATCACTAAGTGACCTTATCTTCAATTTCCTTTGCACATTATTTAAGTTGTGACAATTGTAATCCATTAGCCTACAAGGCCCAGGATAATACAAACCCAGGTTCAATGGGACATCATATCAAATAACATAAATTACATGTCACTACATCACTGTACATCAACAGTGACAGTGAGGCCATAAATTCAAGCAAAATAGGCTAGAAATTTACTGCAAGATTGTTCAAATGATTTATAAGTTGGAGGATATTTCAGCGCTTGACATATTTGGCTTCACATGGTATAACTTTACGAGACGTTCGCCTGCAAGTCTCTGCCATGGTACTGCCACTGAGCCGATACGGACTGTGTGAAATGCAATCATGCATGAAACATTTAAAGCAATTAGCATATGACAAGAGTTGAACTTTCTGCTAAATATATTCCAAGCCGGTTGTCTCTACTATGTCTGTAGATCTGTGATGATCATTCCCAGCCGGCACATCGCGGGATATGATGTCGAAACGATGTAGAAAATACGTTGGTTTTACATCACGACGATGCTGATGTGGTTTCAACGTCAATTTGACATCATATCGATATCGTATACCACAATGTGCCGGCTGGGTTTGCTTAGCAAACTGATGACAAGTTCAAGTAAAAACATAAAATAATTTAAATAAAAATGTTAAAAAATAATTAATTCATAAAATAATTCAGCTGATTATTCGCAATCAAGTGAAAGTACATGTATGGAATAATTTTGAAGTAAAATATAAATTTACATTATTAAAAAAAAAAATCAATTGATTTTGCAATTCATCAATGTCATATTTGCCATCTGACCTCAACACGATTTCTCTACTAACAATAACATCATCATGTCTACAGCAAGCATAGCCAGGAGGCACCCTGAAGGTCATGGCAGCTCCCAAGTCTCTGTACAAATGATGGTTAGGTGCATATATGCTAATAGCTATCTGGCTTGTTCTAGAGACCGGCAATGCATAAAGTGCATCTCTTGCTGCGGTATTCTGGTGGAGGAACCACCGTACAGAATGCCAGAGAAGGCAAGGTTCTGTTGACGCACTCCGGCTATGAGTATGTTACTCAACTGCTACGCAAACCTTTGAAACCCCTGCCAAACTACTCTATGCAACTCTTCGGTTGTTTGTAGCCCCAACTGGCACACAAATAAAACACAGACAAAGCATGATGGGGAGACGAGGCATCTGTTCATAGCTGTTGTACTTGCGAACATTACAAGCGATGACTATCAGGCATTTCCCCCCCAACACCTGAGTATTTGACTATGTTTTACTTGGTTCCTTTGCTGTTGTACGTAATAGTTATCTTAAATTTGATACTTTTGTAGGAACGTGAAACATCTTGTGGTTGAAATGCTACTTTGCAAATGATCTACAATTGTAGTAAGAATACTGAAAGTCTGCTTTGCCGTATAAGGACAGACGAGAGACATCAATGGTCAAATATCATCATGGACATTGAGATGACAACAGGCAACTACAAGCTCATCTCAGGCAATGTATGTTGGAGCAAATCATAAACTTTTATTAAATAAAACGAGCTTGAGATTTGTATGCTGCTTACTGAGCTGGCATATCTTGGCATACAATGTCGTTACGACGTGGAAAATACGTCGCTGATGTTGTTTCAACGTAAATTCGACATCGCATCGACATCGTATGCCACGCTGTGCTGGCTGGGTACAAACAACTGTACTCACGTTGACACTCTCTGTCATGGACTTCAACCTCTGGATGAATTCCGTTCCTGATTTGGCCTTCTCGGACAATGACTGTAGACTCTGCGATAGCTCACCCTGGAAAGAGAAAGTAATACAAACATTGAGTCTGAAATCTTCACAATTAATAGTTAACCAACCTATCAAAGAGAGAAATACATTTGATAAATAGTGTCATGTGGAGATGCAAATGTATGGTTTAAGTGTGATCTATTAATGTCAAAAATGAAAAGGTACAAGATGTTATTTTGTACAAGTGAGGTTGCAGGTTGATATAAATGAAAGAAACCCCAATATAAATTATTTTATTTTTAAAATAAAGATATAAACTATGGATTGGTAAAGGATACAATATTGTATTTAATACCCTTTCCTCATAATCTTCCTTATACCCTTCATCATCGAAGTTCACATACAGTCCTTTGCAAATAAAAACATCCGCAACTTTCGTGTTCACTTCCATGTAAGTGTGGGAACCTACTCAGAGATCAAACTACAATGGGACCTCACAGGTTACATTCTGCTATAACCCCCTACAGTAGGCCTACAGAGAAACCTTACCAGCAGACAGTGTTAGGCAAGTTGTCGGCACCTCATAAAGTAACACCTTCATGGATCAAAGTCATGGCTCTCAACACCAGCGCAGCCATTGCCAGGGCAGCAATATTGCCAAGGCAATGATGGACTAGCTGGTGTTATCAATTCCAAGAATTAGGCAATCAAAGTTAATTACATGACCTCTTCCCCAGCATTCCCTTTGCCAGATCATTGAGTAATTAGTGTTTGGAGATAGACAGAGGTTTGATGGAATGGTTCTAAACATATAAACACTGATACTGAGTAATGGCAACGTTGGGCAACATAGAGAAGATAAACCATATAGTTCGATAACAAAGGCAATGAAATCCGCAATTATCTCGGTGGATGTTCTTTGCTCTTGTGTAAAGAATTATCACTAGGTGATTGAAATGTATACAAAACTTAAGAAACTAGTTGGAAATGTTTTCTTGAATGCAAACAACCACTTCAATAGCTGTTTTCAAAATGCTTTTCTTAGTTTTCTATACTGACAGATATGTTGTAAACATTTCCCAACATGGATCATTCTTCAGAAAAGTTACTATGGTATAGAGGATGTTTAAGTTAAAGAATTGTTGTTTATTATATACATGCCAGTTTACTCTGCAAGAAATCTGTAAATAACATCAATTCAGAATGGCAAAAAGATTCAACTTTAACATTTGAAGAAACTGTATGCAAAGGTTTATAAGGACATAATCAATAGTTGCTGAAATTGGTTCTAGACATTATTTGCATATATACATCCCGGGAAAGACAAGTGCAAATGTCAAAAAGTGCAACGCATTATACATGACTTATTACTGGCGTAATCTGCATGGAATTATCAATCAAATTACCGTCACTCAAACGATGTTCACACTGCATGACTGTACACATTGTTCCAGCTAATAGCATGTATATCATGTCTTGACAGCAGTTAAGATCATATCCTTATGATCATCAGTAACTGTATCTTTCAATAACATGTCAAACGTTCAACATTAACTGTTACGTGTCAGGAAAGGGAAAATTGAATTCACTGAGAAACTGACACTTGTGTTTTGAAATGGAAGAATTTGAGCCGTGTTTTCCCACATGTAAAGATACATGTTCTCACCAATCGCGGTAGTAAAATGACATCTTTGTGTTATAATGCTTTCAGCTCATGTGCAGACCCAGATTGTCCTCAAAAGAACTAATCCGAACGAATACGCCCTATCTGGAGATGGATAAAGGCAGTTGTATTATAGTTTTGCGACATAGAGAGTAATAGAATTTCACAAGCTGTCGCATTTCCGACAAAGATCCTCCCAAACTGCTCTTTTATTTCCAGACCTTTTCTTTCTAGTCCAGATCTGAACTTTCAAGATGCTGATATAAAAATAACAAAAACGCATTTCTTTTCTTTCTCCTTTCCGATACAGCCAAGTACGAAATTTTACACCCAAATATCAACTAGCAAACCTTTTTTTTAATTTCCTATAACAGATAATTGAAATTGAATAAGGATTCCTGCTGAAGGGTTGATCTTCGCTTCATTTGAAACACCATATATCCTTCAAGGCCTTAAAATGGACAATTACTGTTTTACACTACATGAAGCAATTTGAAAGAGGCATTTTCAAGAATCCTCAAATGTGTTCAGTAAAGAGGCAGCCATCCCCTCGTGTACTTCAACCATCTTGCCCGCGTGGGACTGTTGCATCATGGGTAGGTCATTACAATCCATTACAAGCCATAACTGCTGCCTCTCCTGCAGATAACGGAAGTAGTCTGAATATTTGGACAGCCATTCCAGATTGGAAATGCCCACTACTGCCAACATCCATGTCGCTGATTCCTGCGCCGACTGCGGGGTTAATTCTCCATAAAGTTCCTCCAGTAAACACCTGGAGCAAGTATGGAGATGGATTCCTTTTATGAGGGTAGGACCCAAATTCAATAGGAGAACTCAGACATTTTTTCCGGGATACCAGACTGGATCCTGTCTGGTGGCCAGACAATGGCTCCATCCGATTCCGTCTCCAAAAACATCTCCGCTGAGAGATGTATGCCATCATCGTGATCAATTTTCACTTTAATGAAAGCTGATCTCGGTACATATTTCTTACAGACTTATTGAGCTGTTATTGAGCTAGATGATGGTATGCTGGTAATTCTGGCGGCTGTGTAACCAGAAATAGATCCCATAAGGAGAAAAAAGTGCTGTAAGATTCAACCACAAATATATTAAATTCGTGATAACCTTAATAGAATATAAATAGCTTCTATATTGGCGTACTCAAGGTCTGATCCTAAGGATAGAAAAACTGACGAGGTCCAACTACATACATCTCAAATTAATGAAAATCATTAAATTACATAAATGGCTTTTATATTGGTACATGAGATTCTTGTAAATATGTGAGAATTTGTCTCTGTCTGTAGTGAATCCGTATAAATGATGAACATACTGACAGTCAAATAGACTCCAACTGTCAAAAGGTCTCAACCTCTCCAATTATACCAGACCAAATCCTATTATGATGGACATGTCGCACTTATGGCATTTTCACAACACAGCCCAATTGCCGATTGTCAATAGCCCATCAGAGGTAAGTACCCTCATTACAATTCTCAGATCTTGGTCCATCACGAGTATTGCAGTAACGTAGACCTAAACATATAGAGATAGATGTCACTTATGCTTTAAAATACGCATAATTGTGCCACGAAGTAGGACAGGTAAAGTGTGGATGTTGACAGGATGATGAGGCTGACAGGATTACCAGGATTGCCAGGAAGCCGGTCAAGCTCTAATATGTCCAGTGGAAGTGTGGTCTGTGTGGAGTCTTGACCACCTTCTCAACCAGAGGAAATTGACTTTTCCACGAGAGTGACCATCATCTAGCAATTCTTATTGCTCGGTGTCCTCTAAATGGTCAATGTCAGTGACCACAGGCCACTCGTCATTTCTCTAACTGTCCAGATCACGTTATATATCGGTCTTAGATGTTCTACTACATATATCACCAAATTCTGACATTGGTGCTATTTTCTAACATGGGTGAGATCAAATTTCCAAACAATTGACAGTAATAATATATTATTTTTTCGTACAAATAATCTATTGGTAGTAATAATTTATTATTTTTTCTTACAAATAATCTATATCAATGCTATTACTTTGGCAACACACCGTTCAATAGAATACATATATAACAAAAAATAACAAATCAAATATAATAAAGAGATGATGGCCCATTATGTTTCTGTAAAGTGTCAAAGACTACAAATAGAATATTAATTGATCCACATATTTGTACTTTAAAGACGAAGGTCTAAAATAACTTTGTGCAGCGGTGCCAAAGAAATGTTACCAGCACTTGTTTTTACCTATCAGATCTAGGAGTTTCAATGATACGAAGCTTGAAGGAATACTCCACTCTATCACATTGCGAATATTGCCTGTGTAGTAGGCGATACGGCCTACCGACTGATTGGTGGCCTCAGTCTACAAGTGATGACCGACAGACTGGATTTCAGTGAGTTCTACAAGACACACAAGTGGCAGGATTGGGTCTTGTGCTTTGAAATACACTGGGGCGACCAAGATTGATGCAGCAATAAGTGTATTGCCTCCGTAATGAAATCTACTGTTTGAGTTACGAGGGGCACATGGAACCAGCTCAACAATGGCAAGAGCGTAACCCAATGAGGTGGTGTCTGTGACTGTGACACAGCTCAGAATATGCTAAGAAATTGAATTGAATTTAAGCATTATTAAATATAAAATTACATTTTGTTAATAAAGATTGTGATTTTCTTTTTTCCCCGTTTAATTAATGAAGTGAAGATACATCTATATATATATATATATGTCAAAGGATATTTATACTACTATTAAACAAACATATAGATTCTCACTTAATTATCCAATTAATCAATTCTGACTGTTTGTTTATACATATACATTCCATTTAGTGCAACTTCAAAAGAGCACAATATGCAGAATAGGGCCCAGTAAATCTGATAGCTGTCACCATTATGGCAATGGCTACACTCATATTAGTACATGTATAACTGGTCTTTTTACTCTGCAGAATCAGTGGTTAACTTTATCCAGATGTCTTACCTTACGTCACAACAGCATTACAGTTAGAATGTAAACATGGTAAACATCATTAGAAATAAATTATAAGAAAGTTTTGTTATACTTGTGCTTCAAATTGATTATGCCCTTTTTAAAATTTAATTCCATATACACATGATAAATGGAATTATCATAAGCTAGAATAAATACCATAGAATAGTTATATTGTTTAACATTGTAACCAGAAATATATCAATCCAAGTGCATTGTATATCTATGAAATAAAAATAACCAAAACAAATAATTATCACCTCAAACTGGGTTGTTATCGCTATAATATTACTTGTAAAAATGCTGGATATGAAGGTAATTTAAGATAGAATATATCCTTTCCTGACAATTCTGTAAATAGTTTTGTGGATACGCTATATTTTTTTCACATGTGTTACAAGTTGGTGTGAAATCTATTCTCATGTGTCAACAAATATAACGCACATCTCACTTTAGCAACATGACCGGCAGTAGGAGACAAGCATGCCACAGCAATTCTGTCTCGGCAACATTTGCAACCTTCCTGACAATTTTGAACAGTCCCATGTTTACATATCAACAGGACATGTTTTTACCTCTGCTAAAGTGTGAACCTTTCAACCTTTCTGTCTCTAGGCCCACAGGATACAAATGTTAAAACAACACAGCTTCTCCCTCACAAGACACATAATCCATTTGCCATAATCAGCAAAAAAACTGGTCTTGTTTCTCTCCCACCTTTTAGTCATGGGTCTGCTACAGGGTGCTGTTCTAGCTCCATGTCTTTTCTCCTGAAAGATGGAAAGTTTAGCATATCTGCTTTGTGACTCCCTAGCTTGCATGTTTTGGTGTACATTGGTTCAAAACAAAGTTTTGTTATCCCACTAAGAATCTGTGGTATTGGAACATGATGGCCTAACCCGCTCATATCCTTATGTAAACTGCGCCAAACTGGGAACAAGCGTGTACTGGAAGGTTACCGCACATAAACTTTCTCAACGTACAACTTGACACATTTTGTTATCTTTTAACACAATGAATGTTATTGCTGTAATTTCAATTTAAGGAAAGAACACTAGATACTTGTTAACAATTCATGCATTGTTTATGTTTAGTCGAAAAGAAACATGTTGAGGAAATTTAAGATGTCAATCTTATACATAAATTCAGACAATAAGCTATGTTCAGAAAGCATCATTAGCGCTACAATACCAAATAATGGCGAACTCTACCACTGATGAGAATGCAATATTCGATAGCAAAAATAAACCCTTTCCCAAAGGAAACAAAACTCTAAGGCAAGAACATATTGTATATTTATACACACTGATACATAACACATTAATCAACCATTAATCTCTGCACTTATCCAGGGAGGGGGAATCAATCTGAATACTGGTGTAGTGAAGGCTGTATTCCAATGATCGCATTAAGGGACCTTAGTATGATACCTAACAGATGTGAAAATAGCAGGGTGACAACAATCCCTCCCTTCTGTGTAAGGAGAAACCTTATCTTGCATAATATAGCAGCAGGCAGCCAGTAGTGATTGTCAGGGCCCTTTGGTCTGCCCAACCCCCCAACAAGCCAAGGTCTGGCCTTTCCAGCCCCCAACTCAATGACTGGCCCTCATTTTGTACGGTCCCAAGAGGTGGTCCAATACTTTTTTTCATCTGAAATTTTGTTCTATGATTAACTCTCTCTCTCTCTCTCTCTCTCTCTCTCTCTCTCTCTCTCT
>JAUTBQ010031225.1:0-18424 GCA_032361185.1 Lepetodrilus ovalis
GTTCCCCAAGGAGGATCAAAGAGGAGTTTTCACATCTTGTAGAGAATAAAATTGCGCTTCTTTTGATACCAAATATGGCTTGGTAACAATTTTTTCCCGGTTCAACCCTCCAACGACTGGACTAATAATATATAACATAACAGAACGTAAACAAACAAACACAATGTACACGGTACTTGCTGCCTTGGATTTCCTTATAAAGGAGAGATGAATAACGCGAACAATGTAATAATATTCCACTCAATACGCATGCGCACAACCATTCATCATTGCATTGTATTCGATATTAGTACGTCACAGTACTGAGTAGTCGCTGAAGTTTTTACTTAGTCGTAAGCTGTAGTTCGAACGTTACGTTTGTCTTACGTCCTAGATAAAAACCCATATCGTCTGTAGTAAAACAGCATGGATTTAATAGTGTCAGCCAAAACACTGTATTAAGAAAAAGGTTAAATACCCATATCTTCGGTAGCAATACAACATTGGCGACAGTCATAATGTCAATCAGTACAGTACGAGATAAACGTCACAACGTCAGTAGCAATACAACATTGGCGAGTCATAATGTCAATCAGTACAGTACGAGGTAAACGTCACAACGTCGGTAGCAATACAACATTGGCGACAGTCATAATGTCAATCAGTACAGTACGAGGTAAACGTCACAACGTCGGTAGCAATACAACATTGGCGAGTCATAATGTCAATCAATACAGTACGAGGTAAACGTCACAAGGTCGGTAGCAATACAACATTGGTGACAGTCATAATGTCAGTCAGTACAGTACGAGATAAACGTCACAATGTCGGTAGCAATACAACATTGGTGACAGTCATAATGTCAATCACGTACGATGTCGAAGTAAACGTCACAGTGTCGGTAGCAATGTATTATCGTCGGTTCAGTCTTACAATCGTGGGTGATCATTACTGCCTATGTAAATAATTCCGTCTAACATCGTTGTCAAATCGTTCCAGACATGGAGTACTAAATCAATATTGTAGTTTCTAAATCGGAAATGAACTAGTTACAGTTTCGCTACTTAAAGTACTAATCTCATAACATTTACATCATCATATATTATCACAGAAAGGTTTGCTTGTATTTTGTATTGTCTTTAGATATATTTCATAAATGACTTGTTGATAATGCCGGTGTTAGGCCCGGGTGCTAGTGTGATGGGAACACGGAGCTGGAGATGTCTCGTCTTTGTCTTGGTCGCACGCGGGGCCGATGGTTGGGTCGCTGTCTCGTCACTACTTCAATGTACGGATAGTTGGCACCAATACTTTCCTCAAACCAGGGGAATCTCCCAAGTGTAGGGATGGAATTGTCTTCTCTACATCCGGTTTCTATCAATAAAGAAAAGGACCGAACTGAAAGTTAACTCCGCCAAAAATATTTTTCTTAAGATGTGATTTTATATGCATACTGATATATTGTAGATAAATAGAGCGTATGCATGTGCACCCGTGCACAAACTAATAGAAATTGCATTAGTCAATGACTATATGTTTCATGCTATCTTTACCTGGCGGACTATTGCAGTCGGCTGGAACGATCATACTCATAGCATTGCATGTGGTCTCGTTTTCATCTTTGACGATTATCTCGAACCCGAAGTTGTTCCTTCCTCCAGTGAGCCATTCAAATACGGCCTGTCTGACATCAAACGTCGCCCACTCGTGCACCACTGGCGTCACCATCCGGGCATCTATCAACCGCTTCCGGTTCAATACTGCAGAACAGAATATATAAGGTTGACAAACGTCCACGAACCAAATACATAACAGAATAAGAGACACTATTTAAATGTAAAAAGTAATGTTTTAAATTGAGACATTTTGGTGAGGTTAAAAACAAGCATCACGAGCTTGTACACCTCGTCTCGTAGTCTTAGTCTTTATATTCTGTATCTTCTGAAGACCATCATTATATCATTATAGTCCGTGTTGAATGACAGTAATAGACAATGGTAAAACGTTGAACAGTCCTACTGTCTGTATCAATGAACTGCAAAAGCCTTCTGATCGTATAACAGGACACATACAGCAGGCCTGTGCCCATCCTCGCACCCCAGAGATACCTATTACGTTCTCACTGCATAGTACCCCTGACACACATCTAGGGGAAACTCGCGCTAACAGTATACAGGAGCTACAAATATAACAATGATAACATCTAGTTCATTGGATAGATGTTTACGGCGATTTTTTCGGGGAAATGATTTCATTGGCTGTTTGCGAGAGTTTTTCCCTAGATGTGTGCCATGGATACTATTGCACTGAGAACGTAATAAGTACCTCTTTGGTGCGAGGATGATCTGTACCGCGCTAGGCACTTGACCTGGTTACCTACCTCTGTTGCGCTGCCTCTGTATTCAGAGCGGTCTGAGGAACTGGTACACGGACACAAGGAACCGTGACCCAGTAGAAGATACAGGGATCTCCTCGCCGTGGCATGAGTACCCTGGAACCAGAATAATGGTTGGAACTCGACATTGATTACCGTAACTTCTTGTGCAATAGGACTTTTTCAGATTTGTGAAAGTTCAAAGCATATTGTTTATTTTCTGATTTGACGTAAAGGTATGGTACGCGATCATACGATGCTACCCACTAGAGTTGGAAGTTTAATTGTTCAATGTCAGTCTTGCTTTCAAGAACAACGTTATATACCTAATGAACATTTGAAATACTGCTGGAAAACGTCTTCTATTAGGATTGTGTATTGATTTACCTTGAGTGTACCTCAGGAACACATTCAGAGTGGCCGTGTGCAACCTTGAGCGACCCAATGCTGGAGCAGAGGCTAAGTTGGTGTACACTCGGAATCCTTCGATATTTTCGTCCTCCCAGAGATTCCGGTCGATATTCCTCGGTAAAGTACCTGTAACACATACACGGTTGACAGACATTTAATGTACGCATAATCTCTATTTAACAATATGTCACCAAACTCATTAAAGTCAGATCCGATACTGAGGCTCAGATATCAACGATTCCTCTCGGCGCTTCTAATTTATGCTGGTAAAATTGGTCTATGCATTTGTTATAATATTGCTTATTATTTATTTTGTATTGTGTTAGAGTTGGAATATTAGAACCGCGACTGTGACATGCCCTATATACACAGTATAGTATCAACTATATTTAGCTGAGGTTTACAAAGATTATCGCACAAGAAGCTCGTGTAGTATAATATTTAACGCGTCATGCCCGACGAAGCAAGGAATTCGGCTTTTTCACCAGAAAAAGTGGTTTATGACGAACGTGTTAAATAGAAATACCATCTTCAAACTGAATGTAGGCCCATATTTAAATCAACTAGACGTAGTAGTAGTAGTAGTAGTAGTAGTAGTAGTAGTAGTAGTAGTAGTAATCGTAGTGGTAGTAGAAGTAGTAGTAGTGGACGGATGGTAACACATTTGCAGAACATTTGGACTTCTGATCCAAGGTCTCGAGTTCAAATCCTGTCCCGGGTGGCCCGGTATCAATGTTTGCGAAAGTTACATTTCTGACGCGATATTGATAGGATGCGCTGTCTGTAGAGTGACAATACAGATATCATCCTTGGTCTGTCAGTACCAGCCGGTGCTCGCAGGTTTCCTCCTGCCCTACGTCGTGAATCGGATATACGTGAAATAATTTTGAAAGCTACTCTAAATCCCAATACAAAAAAAAGTATATATTATTATTATTATTATTATTATTATTATTATTATTATTATTAAATCAGTATCCACAATCAATGCGTTTCCACAAAATGACCGAGAAAAACGCTGAAAATAGCCTTGGCTTCCGGTGTCAAATTCTTAGACGTCATCACTTAATCAGCATATAAAGAACATGTATCTCTTCCTCAATGAACTCCATTCATACTATTATCCTTCGAGGGAGGCTTCAGATAGGTCCATACAGTCGCGCGATATTTCTGGAAATTTCCTAAGGGCTAATACGAAGTTATGAATGAACATGAAACAGAATGCGTTCCCGGGTCATGATAATGCCCCCGACATTCCGACGACGACATCCATGAATGGAGAATACCCCGGATACCTGGGAGTTGGCCTCTGCGGCGACGTGTGAGGCAGTGAGGCTGCCCAGCCATCGAGTGCAATCCCCAGCCAGTTTACCCTCATCGCTTTCTTAACACACGCCTCTTTTTCCGGTTGAAAACGCGCTACGTCTCATGTCTTGTGCTCACGATGTTCTGATATTCAAAGCCATATGGACAATGTGGAGCATTGTTTCCAGCTTATGCCAGTGGTAAAGTGCCATAGGTCGCATGATGAACTAATTTATTAAACGATCAACAACGTCACTGGGCTTGTTTGTGACGAAAATACACTTGAGAGCGAACCCTTTCCTCGGTTATTACTATCGCCTGGGGAGATATTCCGTAACAGTGCATTATGACGACATCGACTATAGTTGGATATTAATCTAGCTAAGTAAACATACTCTTCACATTCAAAGACATTGCCCGTAGGAATCGCTCTCATTGACGTATGTAGGGAAATACTAGAATTTGTTCTCCAACAAGCTATATTCTAACTAGGCATGTGATTCAGAAGAACAGCTTATGTTATGTCAACAACTTAATAAAAAAAATACATTAATATTCTGTATATTTACGATCTTACTAACATGCAGCTAATCTACGGAAATTAAGTGACACATTATAAATCTGTTGACAAAACATGAAAGCTGCACTGGTTGACACATACGCCTTATATTGGGCTGTATAGTAGGCTATAGTCTTTCTCTACTACCGTTCATGTAACCGGGCGGGGTTTACAACAAACAGTGCTAGAATCAACCATCATATCTTACCATTTCTCTAAACGAAGTAGTTAGAAAAAATAAATATGCTGCTGACTACGTTCGTCGTTCTACTTACATGAGGCGGAAAAACATCGGCGGTCTTCCCGTACTTCCGGTGCTTCTTGTACCGCCGGAAACGAATGGTTCCACGGCAAGTTTCTTCGAACAGCTTCGGGAATCTTTGGCGGCTCCGTCCAACCGAGACTGCGCAGAATCTGTTCCCGTATCCACCGAAGACGATATCTGCGATGCCTGGAGCGAGATCTAGGAGGATATTATCAGATGTAACATGCTGTAGCCGAACACGTCACGATTCTGACGGTCACATGTTATTTCTTACCTAGGTGTTGGTCAATTTACCCTCGATATTGGACAGCACTGATAGTATTGTGGCCAGATTGTTGTCGAATTCACATCGTAAACGTATTCCTCCCAAACTTTGATAATTATTTTATTGTTGGAGCCGCGGTAGAATATTGCAAAATAGCACAGTGGTGTTGTCGCGAAATAACTTTCAACATGAATTCGTTTACTCCATTAAGCAATGAGTATCCTAACAATTCTAGTGATACCCGAAACTGATATTTTGTACATTCCCTCGATTTGTACTGCCCAATATATTAATATAATTTTATTTATTATTAAAGCACATGCTAAACCATCAGGTTAAAATATACCAAGAGCGAAATGTGTTATCTGGTTGTAATTAATACGAGTAATTGCTGAGACTGCAGTATTGTGACGTGTTGTTGTCCACGTGAACACCTCACAGTATTATCGCCCTTGCCCAGAATGTAATCTAGCAGTCAATTTACATTTAATAATCACATATTGCCAATAATCCATGGTGATATTAATAGATTATAGATGTTAGCCAACATTGAGTGTTTACTATAGTATACAGGTCGATGTATACATGTATATGTACATATATTACATATAGTGGGCAATGCATATTATCAAGATACCAATTCTGACGCCGTACATAATCTGAATAACTCAGTCGCATTTCTTTTCAGTAAAACGTGACAAGTAATAACAAATAGTTTAGGGACAACAACAATTAATACAACAGTATACCGGTATAATGTAGTTGTAATAGTACCACGGGGAGAATAACACGTTATCACATCGAGAACCATGCTACATTATATTGGTATATACTGTATATTGGTGGATACAGAGTTGGGTTAAGTGAGAATTGATTGCTGGTCCTTGAAATAAGTTGGTAAGTATTTTGAAAATATTCCAGAAGTACGTTAATATAAAATCACAGATAGTTCTTAGCTACAACTACAAAGTACATTAAATTGACATACACAGAATTAATTTTTTACTTCCACAAACCTTTTTACCGTTCTAAGATAGACAAATCCCAGAACATAGAAATGTGCTTGACTCACCAGTATATTCGGGTAAAAACCTGAATATGGTCGTAATTTTATTTGCTTATATTATATTAGTTATGTAACTGAAGGGGGCATTACTCTAAGTGGTACGACTCAGTGTAATTTGCCTTGTTTCGTTTTCAGTTATCAGTATAGCAAATTATTATGTACAAATGTTGTTTAATATTAAAAATAAATAAATAATTTAAATGTATAAATAACATTAATTGACTATGCTATCAGTAGACTATAGTGCGTTAATAATTTGGTTATATATTACATCCGTTGCTATGGCTTAGAGCTTCAATGACGTCCCACTCGTGAAGATATACTTGACGAGGGTTGGGGTGGATGTGTAGATCACCGAGGGATGGGTAAGGGCAGGGTCAATAGGTGTATAAATGATGAAATAATTTCACAAATTTAATAGTCTGACATGTGTATAACTTTGTATAATAAATGCATTTATAAGCTTTAAGCATGTTCAATGCCAGCAAATGAAACTTAACGTAGTGTGAAGCCATTAAACATGCTTATTTTCTTAATGTTAATGGTCACACAATCTATAGCAGTTTTATTGTATTATTATTTTATTTAACTGCTTAATTTTCTTTCCACGTTTATGACGAATTAAAGCCTTCATAATTCAATATAGCGTGGGCGAAATTGCTACGATTTACTAATTCGCCATAACAATTCACTGATCATGACTGATGGGACACCATTTCCTTGAATTTAAATGAATTAAACAATTTCTATTCGGATTTTTCTTAGAATTATATTTAGTATTTAAACGATTGGCGACATTCCATCCTCCATAATATAAAGGCGATTCTCGATTGGGCGTACCTGCATGTATGAGGATTCGTGAAGCGTTGCACTTTCGTATTTGTATGTAAGTAGTTGGGAGTGTACTCAAAAATATATTTATAATGACATGAATAATCAATGTTCAGTCTACATGTGTGCAAACATACTGCATGAGCGGAACAGACAGACAGACAGACTGAAACAGATAGGCAGAAATGTGTCGGGGCCTGATTGAAAAACAAAATTACCTACGTCATTGCGACATAACTAAGCTCTCATTGTGTGTTCACCGGCTAAAGTCTAATTGCCTGGTTTCATTTCGTAGATTACTATAGTTCATCATGCGTGTTCTCTGGAACACAATGCTTTAATAATTACAGAACGGACACTGTTGCCATGTCTCAACTGCTCCCCAATACCAGGTTCTTTCTTCTCAGCTACTCTCAGGCTTAGAGTAATGAGAGACCAGCCTCCTGTGGTAGTCGGCGGTCAGTGTACAGACAGACAGACAGACGGAATTGGGTCGGAAGTAGATTCATGGTTTGTTTGATGTCTACAGACTCGGCAACAACAACTCTGGAGCCACCTGTTGCTGACAGACTGTGAGCGGAGGTCACACAGCGCACGTGTCTGGCGCGCAGTCTTCATAGGCAGGATAGACAGGAGAAACTACGCATTATCACCATCTCCATCAACCTGTACTTACAAATACTGTACATTGTACCATGCACACACACGCGTGCACGCGCAATACACACATACACACGCACGCGCGCGCACGCACACACACACACGTACACACAAAGGTCAATGACTTTAACCCGATCATCACAACACATTTTTTTCCTAAATTGATTTATTGATGTTAAGATCATTTGTTTAGTAGCGATGTACTAAGCTTTGTGTATCTACTTGTATTCTTTGAAGTAATGATTTTATTTTAAATGAAATTGAATAAAATTCCATGTTAACCCAATTGTTGTTATTTTGTTTTGTTTTATTTGTTTGCTTTTGCTATTTTGTGTGTATTTTAATTGTTTGTTTGTTTTTGTTTGTTCTTTTTTGGAAGGGGTTGGAGTTGTGGGGGCGGGCGGGTGTACAATACAGTAGTTCCTTACATTTTACCTGTGTTTACAACCTATTTACAGCTTATATAGACGCTATGCGATTTTAATCTTCAAAAGAAACCATCCTACTTTAATCTCTTCCCATCCCTTCTAACGACAACAGCAACAGATAAACAACATTAGATCCTATACCGTATTCGCTCAAGACGGAGATCAGCGACTGACGTTAGAAAAGTTTAGTCCTATACGATGATGCAATCTTCTCGCCATGTAGAGCGTACCGTGTCTATCATGTACCCTGTCTAGCAGTTATTGTTATATCGTCAAATAGATCTACTATCTCGTTCAATTTTTTTGTTAGATGTGTACATACCCAATTTAATAACATTTGTCTTATGTCATATGGTCATATAGCATTATTGAAAAAGTAAGTTAAACCCATTCTTAAGGGAAACGTATTGCACATAGATACATTACAAATTGAAGTTCATATACAAAGAGAATTATAACAATTGGTAGCATGTATAGCTGTAATAATGTTAGTTGTAATAATGTTGTACTTGGTTCCAGATTAGGGCCTAGACCTACCTCTCTCTCAAGCGGAACACACGATCAGTCGTTGCCGTCGGTGTAGTGGATGTTGTATTGGCACCACTGCTGTTGATGTCGTTTATGCCGATGTCTGTGCCGTTTGAACTTTCATCGTTGTCGGCATCAGTGTTCTGACTGTTCACGTTGATGGTGTCACTATCTCGACTGTTTACGTTGAAAGTGTCACTATCTCGACTGTTCACGTTGAAGGTGTCACTATCTCGGCTGTTCACGTTGGCACCGTCGCTATCATGGCTGTTCACGTCGACACCGTCACTATCATGGCTGTTCACATTGACGCCTTCAATAGTACGACTGTTCACGTTGACGATATGTCCAAGCACAGTATAAGCTAATATCAAGCTCAAGATAAATTGGCTAAATATATTTAATGCCATAGTGTCCGTCTTGGTGAATTCTTTCGTAAGAGTCGCAAACACCCTGTTAGCTCTAGACCAGGTTAACAACCAGTATACCGTATATTGTAGTCTTCGGTATTTTCTGTCGTTGTTTATTTTGAGTCACACATATATGTTTATAAATATGCCCGTTAACTTTAGACTTCAGCTGAAGTAGGACGTCATCACCTTGAGAACAACAGTATTGGTGATGATAATATCGCTGTTTTCCCATGAGGGTGTTTATAAAGAGGTATATATCTGGAGGCGTGTACTGCCTAGCCAATCATGGTGAGGACTCGACCCTCCACGGACGACTGGGCGGAGTCTAACCCCAACAGGGTGGTCCTCCTGATAGTCGTTATATGTCCTGCAGACAAACACGACAAAAACATGTTCTAACAATGCCGTCCTAAACCACATCATTTGATGTTTCAAAAAAACATATTTATGAAAATCAATTTGTGATGTGGATAACATCCCTGACAGTGGGCTGGAACGTGCTTGTCATTTATTTAAAACTGTTGCTTGTCTTTCCGTGTAGTAAAGGAGAGAGTGATGAAACACGGCTACTACTATCTAGTCAGATGGTCGACACTGGCAAGGTCATATAGTACGTTCTGTATGTTGGTTAATGGAAGAAGTTATCTCCGTACACAAGCATTTCCGTACTCGCTCTAAAGTCTTGCGATCCGTTGTCTCACTCACTCATAGGGCCTAATTTATTAGAATAGTAGCTTGCTACTGAAATGATCTAGTCTCTGTAGTTCTACCAATGCTTAACTCTTCTAATCAAGTTCTTCAAGATAACTGAAAGGAAATCCCAACAATACGTGTCATGTATTGTACATCAGCAGATGTTCGGTAATATGTGTGAGTAAACACGAGTAAGGTACATCCTGTAGTTATAAGTAGTTCTTACGCTGTACATCAGTCACTGAAGATTCCTTGACTGTATTAGCGGACGAAATCATTATTTCTCTTAATTGAATGGGGGAAAAAAGAACAATTCACTCTGAATATGCTAAACAGACTACCGACAATTGCAATGTCTATGTTCAGGAAAATCCATCGAAATCCTCACCTGATTACATGGCGTCATGGAACTGCAACGATGTCACTTTTCTGTGGATTATCACTTACCATCTTTATTATCTGAACATTATCACGAACAGAACGGATTGCCATCCTTGCACCACAGAGGAGCTGATTTCGTTAGCACTTCATATATTACGTATCCCTGGCACACATCAAGGTGAAAACTCGCGCAAACAGCCAGCCAATGAAATTATTTTCCTGATGAAATCGCCGTAAAAATCCATCCAATAAAATAGATCCACTAGATGTGTGCCAGGGGTAATGTATGAAGTGCTAACGAAATCAGTACCTCTGGGGTGCGAGGATCGCAATCCGTTCAGTTCGTGATAATGTTCAGATATTAATTCAATCATGATTCGGCGTCTTTAATTAGAAAATTATAGATAGATCTAGTTGTAGATTTCTTCTTCCACTATCAGTCACTGGTTGGTGGTGCGTCAATCTTGGTGTCACGTGGTCTCGTACAGAGACGGGACACGCCCGCGACGGGAGTCCAGCATGATCGGGACCGCCTGGTGTGTGTCCATGTGCTGTGTGCAATATAAAGAACATCCTTCCCGCGTATTGGAAGAGGAACCCGGATGTGCTGGCAGTACTGGCTGCGATTATCGAGGAACTGGGCTTAGGAATAGATAAAATAATAATAATAGTAGTAGTAGTAGTAGTAGTAGTAGTAGTAGTAGTAGTAGTAGTAGTAGTAGTAGTAGTAGTATATTAATTCCGCGACGCTCTGATCAAGGCAGACTTCTAAAGGATTCACAGTCGGTACATGCAATGGAATAAGTATGGAGTTATTGTTCTCGGATTTAGCAGGAATCTTTTCTATAACTAGTCGACCTTTTTTTCTTGTCGATCTACCATGTCATGATGTACATATTATACGATGCTTCACTTAAAAAATACCTATGATCAAGCCATCGTATAATCATTAACAAAAAAAGTATAATTAAATATTGTGGTTGAAGCTATCTTATAATCACAGCGAGAAATCGGTACATCTAATATTATTTATATCATAGCGCACTAAATGTATTCCTCAGCCCGACTTTATATGCACCAAAAGCCATACAAAGTCCGGATATTGAAAGCTTGAAGCATTATACATTATAAAGCATATAAAGGCCAGTAGAGGTTGAAGAATTTGGAACTATACATGTACTTTCAGTTTATAAATATATGGTAATATTTGCAATGAGCAGTGGGAATTATTTTTTGAAATTGTAATTTGCTTTGTTGTATATGTCCACATTAGTTGTAATTGTTGAGTAGTGTGACAAATGGTGGGTTTAGGCGACCATTGAGCGCCCTGGCCAGTTTTATGGTGGCACAATGGAGGCACGAGGGTCGCCGTCCTGTGTAAAGGAGGCATTAGTAGCTATAGGAGAGCTTCGTGAAAGGATACCCAGCTCTTTATACGTTGATGTATGTAATCATCGTGATGCCTGCATCCTTTAGTGCTCTGATAACCATATCAGGGTCGTAGTTAACAATTTTGTCCTTTTTCTTTTGTAATGGGGTTTAGAGTCGCTTTCTAGAATCTAATATCACGACTTGTCAGTTTTAGGACAGGAGGAACCCCGCAGCATCCGTAGCGATGAATGTTGCAGTAAACCTGCGAGCACCGACTGCCACATGCTCTCCTGACAGCGAGAACACAACAGTCTGTGTTACACGCTGTCACACTATGAGGGTTTTCGTGTGTTCAGCATTATACATAATTTTATTGGTGAGGTTGAAAAACAGCAACTTCCAGAATGGTACAAATGTTCAATTTAGAAACTGTCAATTAACGATTGATATCGTCTAAATTCCAAACAGTAGACCTTTTACTGTTTTATTCCTTTATCTCCTTTAAATAGAATTCAAGGTACTGTTTCGTACCAATCGATTTGGTACCGTTTTCGCCAATTCAAATTTCGATTTTCGTCAATATCATGAGCAATTTTGGAGGTTGCTGTTTTTCGTCGGAAACCATCAGCTAATAATAATACGAGCCAATCAAATTCCTTGTAATATTGAACACGCGAAACCCTGTTCGTATTTGATTGGCAATCGAGGGTGCTGGCGGGTGGAAAAGATTGTATGATCCGATTGGTCAGATCTCACCCTTGTGTCTTGGAATATCAAGTATATCAACTCGTACCCTATAAATGATAGGCATACAACTACCCTGTAAATGATGGGCATATCAATATCCTGTAAATGATGGGCATATCAATATCCTGTAAATGATGGGCATACAACTACCCTGTAAATGATGGGCATACCTATATGGACTACGACTGTCGCTCTCACTATCTACCGGCGACACTTGAGGCAGTGGTAATCTGGTCAGCGGTCCTGGATGATAGCCTCGACGTACGTCCTCCTGACTGGGAACACGCGTCCGTTCGTCCGTGCGATCGTTCCGCCTCTCCCCTATCACACGTCTCTCCTCAACACGCTCCCCAGCGCGACTCACATTCTCCACCTTTATCACAATGTTTTCATCCATCTGACCTAAAGTCCGGTCAGGCTTCTTAGCAGGAGGCGTTATTGAATGTCTCGACTTGGGGTGCTCTGGAGGGGATGAAGGGATCACTATTGGACTATTTCCACGAGCTTTCGGTTCGGGTGGCATTGGCCGACCGTCATTGCGAGTCCGTCTGTTTTCACGTGCTCGTTTATGTTTACTGAGTTCTGCTGCCAGACTCGAGGCATATTTGATGTGAGGGTTGTTCCTATTGCTGGGGTAGGAGGCTCTCGTTGGACTAGGACTTGGGGGGCTGGGAGTCTCACGCCGGTAGGAGTGGCTGCTGTACATCTTGCTGTGGCTGCCGTGCTTCTTGGAGTGCCGTGAAGAGGATGGACTTCCTCCGCGGTCCTGCCGAGAGGACTTGTGCTTCCTGAAACATCAGACAGAAAATTAAAATTAAATGGCCTTGATTTGTTGCTAAACTTCACCGCATATAATCTTTCACCAAAATAACAATAACAACCGATAGATATTGAGGTCAGACTTAAAAAATATTATCAGTAATGATAATTTGAGCAAATGCTTCAACAACAAACTTGTACAATCAATAACTGGTATTTGTATCTCTGCTAACGTACATTAGCGTAATGTTGTTGTACTTGCCTGGAAGGACTTCTGTCCCGACGGTCATAGCGACCACTGGTGTACGGACTGGGACTTCGCGACCGGTAACGTTTGCTGCTTTTAGGGCTGTGGTCGCTTCCCCGCCCATACGAACTACCCCCTCCCCCACCACCGCTGAATGCCTTGGGCATGTCGCCAGAGTATGTCTTCGGGTGCTCCTGGTATTTCATACTCGATTCTCTGTAACCACGTGAAGACTCGCGTCCTCGTTCAGGGGAATAGTTTCTAGGTCTCTTGCTCGACTTGCGACTCGGGCCGGTTGGGTAGGGCGAGTCATCTTCTTCTCTCATCACTGGAGAGTTACTCTGACTTCTATCATTGAGGTATGCCCGTATTGCAGTTGCTGGCGACTCTGCCCGCCCCCCGCGGGACCTGTCGCGATCCACACGACTGGGTTGTCCACGCTCATGGCGCCCTGGGGACCTGCTCCTCTTCTGGGGTTCAACTTCCTCTTCAGAACTGCAACAACAAATATAATAATCATCATGTCCTCAGTAGTGTCAAATCAACTATCAAATGTTCATAGTCGACAATTAATATCCATCACTAATTATTTTTGCAGAGGGCAGTGTTGGGTAATAGTGCTAGCCGCCATGTCACCCGTGTTCCTACTTGGCTACATGTATACAGTGTTCGAAATACTAGCAAATAATCAGGGGGTCATTTTCCATAGGCCCAATGTTAAAGGGGCAAGATCATACTTGCATAGGGGAAAATGGTCACTATCGGGGTTATTACATATTCTGAAAGAGCAATCTTTCCCCGACATGTGTTAATTTTTTGCATGAACCACTTTTATCGCTACAATAGTTTTCACTAACCGTTACCATATTCTCAAGCATTTTAGCAACCAAACAAAGTGTACGACAATTGTAGGCTATAATGTTCTGAGCAACAGGCTCCCATTACTGCAGACATTATCACCAGAATATTAATTTATTTAGTCTCAGAATTTCAGCCTATTTGTCTGTAAAATCCAGAAAACTATTTTGCATCCGATAAAAGTGACGCGCCCCTGATCTCCACCTTTGCCAATGGTCAGCAGCAAAGGCTGAAGAAACTCTAGATATGAACTTTCTTGAGTTTTCTTCATAAATGTTGATCTATAACATTTGAGCTTGAGCATGAAATCGTACTCAGAAAGTTTCAGTCTCGGCCCGGAAGTGACCCAATCACATGGAATTTTGGATAATGTTATATGGGAATTGTGTACACCAAACACCGTCTTAAAGTGGTTCTCTCGCGAAAGACAACGGTATGAAATGCCACAAACAAGTAAACATCCTTAGTGCTCACCGTTTCCATCATTATAAAGAAGTCGCCACGTGAAATTGTAGTGACCTTGACCTACGAGTACGATATACAAACGCCATTACGCACTTTAGACATTAAAATCGACATATTTATGATTAAATAATGCATGCAAGAGGTAGTACTCCTGTTAAGAAATATACCCACGTTGTCATTAAACTTACGTTATGTCATCGTAGCCAGGTGCTACCAGCGATGGCTTTGGAACAGGTGCACTTTTCTTTTCGTCTCTCTCCCTTGACTGCTTATGGCGAGATTTCTTCTTTTTCTTCTTGTAACTGTTCTGTGATGGTGCAGGAACGAGATGTGCATATGATCTGGCATCATATTCTTCATCGTAGAATGGGCTGATGTGTTTTCCTCTTCGTTGTTTCGGCCTCGACATGTTCACATATTGTCGGGCTTGCCACAATGGCGGTCTCGAATCAACCCGGTAGTCTAGCAAACTTCAATTTTGCATTAATGTCTCCGATTTTCAATCGGCTTCACTTAACTTATGAAAAACAAGTTTAAAATACTGCCCTAATTTAGCGTAAACAATGCCGTGATATTAAGAAAGAAGCCTGTGTACTGGCTTAGGCAATGTCTGATTTTGTTTCAAGACTGCTGGATCAGCACTCATTTTAAAAGTAATTTAATGCTATACTTCAAGTTATTTGAACATAAATTTTGATATAGACTATTTTTCAACGTAATGAAGTTACACATTACGAATATTTTGAATTTGGATGTTCAATAATAACATGGGATATTTGAGATTTAGTCAGACGGAATTTTTATGGCATGCCAAAACGCCATTATCCCTATCATTGAAGCGGTGTGCTATGGGAAATTATTGGTGCGTTTTGTGGACAACATATCTAGACGAAAACATAGTTTGCTTGCAGTATAAATAACGCAATAAAATGTATATTAAAGAAACTAGATACTGCATGTATTGTTAGCTTAAGTTATATGCTAAATATATTGATTCTGAAACAAATAAAGCTTGGAAGTAATAATATATAATTTAAGAAAGGTTTTATATAGATCTAGAATGGTTCAATGCATTGTCTTGTTGAAACAACAGCGAAATATGTGCTGCTACCATTAGTTACGTTACATTGTATACCTATTAGACTAGTACAAATATTTATAAATGATGACATTCTTCTGCCGGTTACCCTTCTGCCCCATTTATGTGGCCTTGTCGCCAGAATATCCCTTTCATGTTCGACGTGAGCGAACGCACCCGTAGGGGTGCACATATTTTCATGACGTAGTTAGACAGCTGTTAGATTGTGACGTTTTACGCGAGCACTTGCAGGACCGATTTCGGAGATCGAGATGTTCAAAGTCTATGTTCACTGTACAAACATTATTTGACACATGCATACTTGTTTTCTGAAATTTGTCATTGTAGGTATACCAGCATGTCTTAAAATGATTACTTGATGGTGCTCACGGTAAATCACACACTGTGATTCAATTTCACATGCACCTGTCACAAAATAAAATCTGGAAACTGTTGCAATGTATTTCCTGAATCCACATACACCAGTACACCTAGGGCTTTAATTTAGCAACCAAACAAATCAATTTTGACTCTATTATTTCATTTACCGACATGGTGTTTTGATTGTGGGCCGAGATTACGAAACTTTCTGAGTACAATTTCATTCATCCGGGTACCCTGGGAGTCGTCACTAAAGCTAGACCCAGGCAAGGACTGCTGAATGGTGGCGGCCTAATGGTAAAGCGAACACGATACCTTTACTATAGAAACACCGTCAGTCTAGCTAACTGAGGAACCGTCACACAATTCGGAGATATACAGTTTATAGGGTGCAACGTGAAAGTATGGACTTATATATTTAGCATAAATGACGGTGCCGTAGTTTGTAGATTGGACGTTGTTGGAGATTGTTACTGTAGTCTTTTATCACAGGCACTTACCACTGGATAGTAGATCGAATCTATCGATATTTTTTTACAGATTAAAAATATATACTTTTCTATATTTAATAATATTACTTGATCTAATAACACGATAATACAATACATAAAACATTAAAAATAACTATACAAATAATATATCGAATCTTTATACGACGATCTAAAAATTCCATATATTATTTGTATAGTACACATGACAACTATACAGCAATATATTGCCATAGCATTCACATTCAGATAAGCCGTTGTAAGCTACAACACAAATAAAACATGAAAAGTGCAATATAAAGACAATCTGATATTTATCTAGCCGGAATATATGGCAACATTCACTTGAGAACATGTCTTTACTTTAATCTTATTCATCTCACTCCCCTGTCTTGTAAAGCTTTCAAAACCCTCCTTTCAGTAAACTAGTAGAATTATTATCTTATCATCCCAGCAATAGAGTGTGTTTATAATATGCAGCATAATGGAAAAATGCTTCCTCTATCTAGTCATGACACGAATACTTCTCTATACTATAACATTAACTAATGGTAAAATGATAAGTTTTGTTGTACATATACATGTATATAGCATTAAAGTGTTTAATAGTAGTACACAGCGTAGTTCTGATAATATATAATTACTAGTATGTCTCCTCTTATCGTCTCACTATAGATTTATTGTCTGATTATTGTCTCATTTGCAATTTTATCATATTTCATTTTCCTCATTGGCTGAAACATACTTATTACCTATTCTGTAAGCAGATTTACGATTTCCCTTCGATCTGATTAATGTCCTACTCGAGACAGTCCATTGTAGATGCTGAATCTGGTATACTGGGCATTCGAATCAACAGTAATAACGTCTTCAAGAAGACGTCGAGTCGTATTTTAAAAACACCATTGCCGTACATTATGTCATAACCACAGACAATATGTTACTCCTATTTATATTGATTGTCCTAATAATGCAACTACATCTACATATTGTAAATTACGAGACTTTTTTTTTTAATACGATCTCATGCTCAATTCAAAGTTTTATTGACATGAAATGTGAACTTGAACATGAAATCGTATTTAAGTAGTTTCGTAATCTTTGCGTCTGACTTCTCTTACGACAGCTTTATGGATTTATTTGACAGCCAAGTAAATAAATTACTAAGAAGTGTTTCTGGAAATGAGCAGGTGGGCTGAAACATTTTGATATACTCAGCAGGTGGTCTGAAACATTTCACATACAGAGAAGGCGGTCGAGCATGCCTCAAATAATAAGCAGGAGATACCTCCAAGACGTCTCCGTTATGATGCGATGTATGATGAACCAATTTAACTGTATTTGTAAACATTTGGAAAGAAATTACTATCGAGCTACCTGTTGTCAATAGTCTAAGCCAAACATTTAATTAATCACCTATACAGTACAAATGTTTTCTGGTATAGATAATTAGTTTCCCCACCATTTACCACAATATCAATGTGGGCCCACGCCAATCACAAATTAATCTGGAGATTTTCAATTTTCTATCAACGATTACTATTTAGGTGTCTGCACGTTTGGCCACGAATTTAGGTTGGATACAATGACATTGTAACAGCATCTATAGACCATGTAAGTCATGCACACTATCATATACACATTTAACATGGGGAGACATCGGAGTCATAATCATTCTGCAGCATCAGCTTAAGAAATGCAGCACTATCTGATTACACCATGCTATAAGGTGCATGTATCGTAGCAGGGTATCCTTTCACGAAGCTCTCGTATCTACTAAGACTGGTAGCGCTCGCTTATCAGTGTATTAGCTATCGGTAAAGCGAGCGCTACCACTCTCTTAGTGGATAAGAGAGCTTCGTGAAAGGATAC
>JAUTBQ010031336.1:0-18422 GCA_032361185.1 Lepetodrilus ovalis
ACGTCAACGCTTTCTATTGTGGCAGGAGCCCAGTTACAACTATTGTAGCGCTACAAGAGCTTCGTGCAACGGGCCCCTGAATGAAAGCAACACAATTAAAATAATAACCATCATACTTGTGTTCAAAGAAATAAAATGATATATTTAACCAGAAACTATTTGGTCACAGTCATAATTTTCTTAACACGTTTTAGGGCCACGTATTGTAAGTTTACGCACGGCTTCACAGTATTCTCAATGAACGTTTCAGCTGATGATCAGAGCCAGTGATGACCGCATTCCGCGACGGTCCGACGAAACCACCGTGTCCGTGTCGGTCCGACGGAACCAGTTCTCGCCGCAGTTTGTGGGCGTTCCCTACACCGTCAGCGTCGCGGAGACCAGGAACGTGGACGGCATCATCATCACAGTAGCCGCCGTGGACAACGACCTGAGGGTAAATCAATACAACTTGTCATAACACTAAATAATTTTATTTGCTCGAAAATCAGCGATGGCAATAAACTTTATTTGATGAAGGACGTAAAGTTGGTAGTAAATATCCCAGAAGCAATCTGTGCGTGGGCTGTGGGAAGAGTCATCTATTTGAATGCATGATGACCGCATTGTTGCGGTATCAATGTAAAAACGGGGCTAAAAGTAGGTCAACTATTAAGTCATCGTGCACAGGTATAGATATTATAACGACTAAAAATATACGCTTTTGCAAGGCATAATCATATATAAAGAGAAAACAGATGTATTAAATTAGTTGCAATAAAAACAGACCACGAATCTGAAAAGAGTGAATGAGTCATTATGGAGTTTAACGTCGTTGCGGGAAGCTTCCACCCATTTGCGACGATTTTTAAAGAGAGTATACCGGTATATAGATGAAACTTTCTTTCAGTGTGCCCAAACCATTTTACGATGTAAGATAGGAAAATGACATGTAATAGATGAAACGTTCTTTCAGGGTGCAATCGTATACGAAGCTGTCGGGTACTATCCAGCGCAGAGCTTCTTTGCAGTAGACCGTCAGCGGGGCACGGTTAAGGTGATACAGTCATTGAAGAATGATGGCTTAGCGCGGACAGAATACACGGTACGTTTAGTCCTATACATACATTTACTGTATCGAACATACTAAAACAGGTTTAATCAACACGACACATACCGTAAACGTTTTTGTTATTATATGTAGCTGAAGACATGTACAATTTGATTTAGTTATTTACATTCCGCTTAGATTTAGGTATCCTTTCACGAAGTTCCTTTATCTACTAAGAGACTGGCGGTTCTCTCTTTGCCGATAGCTAATACACTGCTAAGAGAACGCTACCAGTCTCTTAGTAGAAAGGAGAGTTTGGTGAAGGGATACCCAGGTCTACATGTAAACGTCTGTGCCAACCTTGCAGTGAAGACGTTACATATCTTTTAATACTCAACAATACATCAAATTATAAAATGTAATTTGACTTTCGATATGGTTACTGTCTATTCCAGTTGCGAGTGATAGCTTACGACGACGAGGTGCCCACACAGCGAGTGTCAGCAGATGTCCTCATCTCAGTAGGACGGAACCTGAACGGGCCCGTGTTCACACAGACTCGGTACAGCCGCACTATAGACGAGGACTACCCTCTAGGCGTGCCTATCCTCAACGTGTCTGCCTCAGACCTGGACGGGGTAATAACCTGCTCACTTGTTACCACATCACAGTCGGTCACAATGTTCTTAGATTGATTTATTTTATTGATTTCTTGGTGACCGTTTTCCCTTACAACGACGATTTATCACAATACAAATAAAGATATAATAAATAAAAATTAATACAGTGTTTACTTTTAGACACATTTGATTAGTTTGAAAGATAACATGTGTTATGGCCTTTCCATTATATTTTCTTGGGTATTATCAAGTTGTACAAAGAATGTGTTGCATATGGTACATATGGATTCGTATTACTGTAGTACATGTATTGTATTTTGTTTTAAGGATCAAGTGTTCTTTGACATCGTGGCAGACAGTAGCAGAGGTTCCTCTCTCTCCTTCTTCTTCATCGAGCGCTCCACCGGTGTTATATATCTGAGACAGCCTCTAATGGCGTCAGATTCAAGTCAGTTCTCGGTAAGCTACAGATAGACGGCGATCAAACGTTGAACGTTTGAACAACATTATATATCACATATAATTCACACATAATAGTATGCAGTCGTCAATTATTCATATTATTTATTCTGCATGATATATTTGATTGTTTTGCAGACTTTCTTTGGGGTAGGTAATATTGCAAGCGTGGCACTGAACAATTTTGACGGTGTTATGCAACTAACTTACTTATTCTGATTGTAACTTCATATATTAGTTAGTAAAGGAAAGCACATTCATGTATGTTGTGAGTTATTGTACGACACACCGAGACAGTGTGAGCTATTGTGAAACTTTGTGAGACACTGTGAGTCATTGAGACACTGTGAGATGTTGAGACACTGTGAGACACCGATATATTGTGCGACTGTGACACATTGTGAGATACAGGTAACCACAAATCATGCACAATATGTCCGCAGGCACCCGTGTCCCCTGTAGTTGCTGTATGCACTTGCTTAGCAATATTCATCTTTACTTCCGGTATACTGGAAGACATGGATGAAGCAGTGATCCTAATTCTATATTCAAGTCTTAAACCACAATTTATAGATTAATATTCCCTTTACCGGACGCGCCAGGGAATACTAATAATTACTACATCTGAATGCAAATTGTGTTTACCGAAGTCGCAGATGCAGTGTAACTTACAGTATATCAGTGGATTATGAACTGCATCTATATGCTCAGATACAATATTACTTACAGCATTCACTTCCCTCTTGGCTCCACTAGACTGTATTACTATATATTCATTGTTATTACCATACTTAGATGCAATGTAACTTACAGCATACCCTTCACTGCATACAACAGTGGACGATCATTCGTACTACATCTGTATGCTTTGTTTTGACCACAATCAGATGACCGTCAGGGCCACGGACAACGGACGTCCAGTCAGAGAAGCTCGTGCAGAGGTCGTGGTGTATGTCCGCCGTGACGAGTTCGCGCCTCGGTTTGAGAGCACCCCGTACGTTGTCGTCATCCCGGAGACTGTGTCCAACGGTTCCACGATATTCACCGTCACTGCCAAAGACGACGATCTCCAGGTACAGCTACATCACTATTACCATAAAACTCCAGTGATTGTAGCCTTCTTTTCATCTATATCTTGTAGTTTATAAAACATTTCTGTGGTTTGTGTACCAGGAATATGTAGAAATTATGTGCTTTTCTTTAATGTCATGTTCATGCCATCGTGTGAAGTATGGGCAGGAGTGACATCTTTGGAGGTGTACATCATACAACATTGCAAAATAGTTTCTGTGTGTTTATCTAATCAGGATGTACGATATATATTGATGTTCCACTACACTCTGAGATTATAGGTCACCTCTTTCCCACTTGTATGTGTGTTTACAGGACAATAACTGACGATTCAAATTTCTGCAATGTATTTTATATAAATGTTTGTATTGCATTATTTCTGCATTTAAGACAACATGTGTATACTCTATTGCAGGGCTCGCTGGTGTACACTGTGATAGGGGAACCACCAGCACCGACATTCTTCACAGTGTCTCAGATTGGTCGTATACTAGTGAGAGGAAACCTCAGAACCGACAGAGCCTTGAACTATGTTGTAAGTATAAAAGTGGAATGATGACATCGCGAAGAACGTTAAAGTAGATGCTAGAAATAGCCATTGCTTGAGATGCCTTACCTTTAAAGACTGTTCCCTTGTTCATGGGCTACATACACACATTGTATCCAGATTGTAATATGTTGCCATGAGAGGTAACAGTAATAAGTTGCATATGAGTATGTTTCTTGGTATACTCATGTTACGTCTCCATTACGAGATTTAACTTATTTTTTTTTCTTCCTATTTTAGCTACGACTGCGAGTGTACGACAGCGATAATCCAAACCAGTACACAGACGAAGATGTAAACATCTCCATTCTTAGGAACGTCAACAGCCCGACTTTCATCCAGCAAATCTTCTCTACTACGATTCCAGAATCGATGCTCATAGGATCGCCCGTAATTACACTGATCGCTACGGACCTGGACAATGTAAGTTATGATGGTTAATGTAAGTCATACCAATGTAAGTTATGACAATGCAAGTCAGATCGTAACAATATTAACTAGGAAAATGTAAGTTAAGAAAATGTAAGTCAGGACAATGGATTTAAGAACATGAGAGTAAGGACACTGAAAGTAAGTACAATGCTAATAAAAAACAATTGATATGTTATGACAATGTAAATTAATAATTATACATGTATAAAGACGGACAATGTCAGCCAGATTAAGCTAAGAACAATCAAAGAAATATACATATATATTAGTATATACTATATAGTGTATTCTACTCGAGGTTACATGCCAACCATTTAAGTAAGTTATGCTATGTTTAAGCTCCAGCCACTTTAAAAAAAATGTGTTTTCTATTTTGCAACAGGACCGTCTGACGTACTTCATAAGCAACGACGAAAGATGCGAGACGATGTTCTACATTGGTGCTGACAATGGAATCATATACTTACGTCAGTCCCTCATGGACACTGCAGACAGCTCATTCACTGTAAGCACACACATTTGTATTTGTTAATGACTCTATAAATAAAGCCCTATGCATGTTGGCCTTACATTAATGCATTTCTCCCATTGATGCCATTGTTTACCACCACTTGTACTGACCCTATCCCTGCAGTGTACCATCACCGTGTCTGACAACGGATTTCCGGAGGCCAACCAAGTATCGGCCACCGTTTTTATCGGAGTTGATCGTGACACGGAGCTTCCTGTCTTCACTGATAATGCCAGATACGCCATCACTATCAACGATAATATTGCTGTGGGCAGTTCCGTGCTGTCTGTTCGGGCGACCAGACAAAGTCGCGTGGTAAATATGAATATCACAATACACGTTATTGATTCGTATTAGAAAGCAATAGATATGACATTGACCAAGATTTGTGTTTTTATTATTTTTCATTTAAACAAGTTTTGAATATTTCTCTTTTGCCATATTTACTGAGATATCATTCTAATTCTAATTTGTTATTGTATTCTTCTAGGGAAGGATGTACTATGAAGCTATTGGCGAGTACCCAGCTCCCAGTTTCTTCAGCGTTCAGAATACAACCGGAAAAATCACAGTTATACAGAATTTGCGAAATGACAATCTTCGTCTTGGGTCATACACGGTAAGTACATATACAGATCATTATATATCATATGAATTATGCATAGTGTGTTTAAAACATTCTGATATATAGCACACGTTATGTCTACATGATGCCTACGGTTTCAGTTGCGGGTAAAAGCCTACGACACCGGCGCCACTCATCTGACCAACACTGCCGAGGTGTACATCAGCGTGATGAGGAATCTCAATGGTCCCGTGTTCAGCCCGGCCAACTACAGAGTGACCATCCGAGAAGACGTCCCAGTCGGCACCTACATCCAGAAACTCAACATCTCCGACCCTGATGGCGTAAGTGGAACCGGATGTACTTTTCGCCAAATACTGCACAAAACTAACTATAGCTTGTTTTTCTTCAAATATTAGTTCTTCCATTGAAAGTGGCACAGGCCTATCTTTTGTAGTAAAATTAAAACGGACTTCTCTGCTAATAAATGTGTCCTGTTATTGCAAGCCTTACAGTTACAGTCTGTCTTCTAGCCTAATAGTGACTGCCCTGACACCACGGTAATGCGTGTTTCCGTTCTAGACACTACTAAGCTGCTCGGTGAACGACCAGACCTTCTTCACTGTGGACGCCAATGCCTGTCTTCTGCGAGTAGCGCACCCACTGAGCAGTGACCAGTCAAAGACAACCGAGTACAGAGTAAGTAGACGTGACGCGTTATTACATGGAGTGTATGCTGGTCTCTATTGACAGTGCATCCTATCAGAAAGGTAAACTTCGCGAACACTGATGCCGGGCTCCCTTGGCAGGATTTGAAATCGGGACCTTTGGCTCCGGAGTCCAACGTTCTACTATATCACTACGACTTGCCCCTTCATGCACCGTATCATAATGTATGTGTTGTTGTACTCTGTCTATCATGTATCCATCCATTATTTCAGATCTTTGTGACGGCGACTGAGTTGATATCCAGTAATCGCCAGTTCGCTACGGCTACAGTCATCGTGACCGTTCTCAGAGATCTATATCCTCCTAAGTTCGGCAACCTGCCTTCAGCTATAATCGTACAGGAAGACCTGGGCGTCGACTCCACCGTATTCACAGTACAAGCAGCGGACGCAGACATGGAAGGCACCATGAAGTACGAGCTGACTGGGATGTTCCCCACTCAGAGCTTCTTCCAGGTCAACCCGTCCACTGGAGATGTTATCCTCAGGAACAGCCTTCTGTCAGACACGCTAGGACGTGTTACATATGTGGTGAGTTGGTTCTTCTATTAAACGTTGTAATTTTGAGTTTGATGAAATGGCCTATTCCGTTCCCATGTGAATTTAGTGTTGCAATATCAATCTGGCCCTCGATCCGGAGAAAGATATATATATAGACATATATATGCGTATATTTAAAATGATTACCTATAGTATACTGTTAAATGTATTTGAATGTATTATGGGTGTATTAAATTCATCCACGATGTCATGCATGGTTGTTACAGTGGATAGCTAATGAGTATTCTGTATACATATTTTCATCTACGCTGTTGCAGGCACGGATACACACCTACGACACAGCTCGCCCTGACAGGAGAACACAAGGCGACCTGACCATCAGAGTGACGAGGAATGTCAATGGTCCGGTCTTCACCTCGTCCAGATACGAGACAACCATCGCTGACAACTTCCCACTGTACCAGTCTGTGGTGCAGGTAGCCGCCACTGATGCTGACGGGGTACGTATTTTCATCTTATCTTTCGGGGCCCTGTTCTACTAACTACATAACAGCCGGTGCTCGCAGGTTTACTGCAACATTCAGCGCTACGGATGTTGAAGGTTTCCTCCTGCCCTATACTGACAAGTCGTGATGTTAGTGAAATAATTTATAAAGCGACTGTAAACTCCATTGGAAAAAAAAAAAGAAAAAATAAGGAAAAATAACTATCGTAGCGGTACGAGAGTGTCTTAGCGGTACTATCGTTCTGTGGAACGGGACCACGTGTAGTTTTACCTGAAGTAATCACGATTAAAATATATTATTATTAGTAAAATAAAATCTTTTAATCTTTTTAGATTGTAATGAATATATGTTTCTATTATGTTGTTGGTTGTTAACAGGACAAGCTGACATACACACATCTTGGTGTCCCAGAGGAGCAGTCACTATTCTACCTAAACCCAGACAGCGGTGTTATTTCCCTCGGATCTTCTCTACAAGACACTACCAGGAACCAATTTGTTGTAAGTACATCATACATCCAATTTTCAGATTGACATACACTATTGCAACATATCTCATGCAGCTCCATTAAATATGCAAGTAAATAGGTCCAGAACCCAAATAATGTGTATAGTCTTGCAGGGCAAATTATTTCTTTCCTTTTAAAACGAACAGAAGGTGGCGTTGTAGTGCAAACTCATACAATCACAGAAAAACAAACATTTTATAGTTCAAAATGGTTCCCCCCGACCGTGTTTTCCTGTCAAGGACCATTACTAATGTTACATTGCATAATGTATGGACGCTATTATCAGTTTGAAGTGCAAGCGTCGGATGACCGAGCGGCCAACATCGTGAAAGTGAGCCGCGTGACCGTGGTGATCACCGTGCAGAGAGACATCGGACCCCCGCGCTTCCTGAACGCGCCCTACCACGTGGACGTCCCCATACGCCAGCCAGTCAACTCCACCTTCTTTACCGTCCTGGCCAGGGACCCGGATGTGAGGGGCGAGATCCGGTACAGACTGGACGGCGTCAGTCCCGGCACGCAGTTCTTCTCTCTCAACTCCGTCACCGGCGACATCTACGTACGACAGCCGCTCACTTTCAACACCGACGTATACGCAAAGTACACGGTAAGCCTATGCAACTGAACGATTGCTGTGGAGTAGTACATGTTACAGGCCTGTCTACATGTATATGGAAGAATGTAGTGTGTAATGTCTAAACCATTGTAGTAAAAAGGGAACTCCAAATGTTTTCAAGATTACGACAATGGCATATCAGAAAAGTAATATACCCTGCTATAGGAATAATAATAAACGAAATGTATAAAACTAAATGATATGGTATTGAAAAGATAATGTTACGGTATAATACAAGAGACCAGTTGATGTCTTCAAATAACGGATGTCTGTTGTCTCTCCACCAGCTATTGGTGTCAGCCTACGACAGCAGCAGCCCAGAGATTGTCATAACAGAACCAGTGCAGATCAGAGTGATCAGGAACCTGAACTCGCCTGTATTCGACCCAACTTCCTACTCCCAGACCATCTACGACTTCGTGCCTGTTGGTTCTAGCGTAATTCAAGTCACTGCAACTGATGCTGATATAACGGTGAGTACATATAGTTAATACTTATACATATTATTATTAACAACGAGGAACATTTGTTGAATGCTTCATCTATGCTACTAAGGATAGAATGTTCTATTAGACTAATGGTGTATCTTTCAGATTCCCGAGAACACGTTCACCTACGTTATGGACACGACTTCGCCAGCTATAGAACACTTCTCCGTGGATCCATTCAGTGGCATCATCCGGGTCTCCAAGAACCTTGCCGAAACTAACGTGCCTTCCTTTGTGGTAGGTGTCCAATCTATCATCGTATACTGGTAATATCAAGTATCCATGGAAACGTAACTTTGATATATGTCTGTTGATGTCATGTACCTATACAATGAGCAACAAATTAAAACAATAACAAATCAAATAAACAATAAATAAAATAAAATAACCTTGTGATATGGTGATAGATACATATTAATGTCTTCAAGTATTCAATGACATGATGGCTTCTGATAGATATACGTACTGACACATTATATTTGGGGGTTCAATGGTAAATACTGACCTTTCTTTTATTTCAGTTCACGATAGTAGCACGTGATCTGGGAGCATACAGCAGAACAGACACTGCCACTGCCACGATCATAATCAGGCGCAACACCGGCCGACCCCAGTTCACCGAAACCGGAAAGTATGACGTCACAGTGTCCGAGACCATATCCGTCCTGTCCACAATTGTCCAAGTGTCCGCGGTCGACAGTGACTCCTCTGTCACTCCAAATGGCCAAGTCTTCTACACCATCATGGGTCCCACTGAGGCGCAGAGACTGTTCGAGTTGAACTCCATATCAGGGGAGATCACTCCCAGAGTGTCGCTGACAAGTGCGGAGAGCGACGTGTATAGGGTACGCAAGAACAATACGCATGCGCGTCGTTTTTGAATCAATAGTACATTAATACTAGAACATGGCTTTACAAATTGGCATCTTAGAGAATTCCAAAACATGCACATGAAACCCGAGGCAGCGAACGGAAAGCTTCTGATTAACAAAGACCTGATAAATATATGTATTACCATTATAACTTTTACCATGTAGTAGAAAGTCTTTTCCATAATATTTTCAATTAAGAGATTAGATCCTAACATTACGATGTGTGGAAGGTGTAACCTATTTATGAAGATAGGACCATTATGGTCCTCCTGGAACGTTCTTTATTGAGGTAGTGGCCAATCCTTTTGCAGATTTAGGACATAGGCCTTTCAAAACGGACTACAACAAACTATCATGAGGTCGTAATTGGTGGGTTTATATTAGAAAGTTTGTAACACTGAATATTATGATTTTTTTAAAAGTCACGCATTGTAGCAACAATCAAGGCATCAGCCAATACCGTTAATATTCAGAATAAATAAAATCACTGTCATCAAGATGTTTAACCTCTTCAATTGCAGATAACAGTCCGGGCCAGCGACAGAGGAGTGCCTGCCCAATCCACTCAGACGACAGTGACAATTATAATACGTCGTGAGGGAAGTCCTTTCTTCCAGCAGGCCGAATACCTCGTTACGTTGACGGAGACCACGCCAGTTGACACAACTGTTATTGACCTAGACGCGACGGATCCACTCAATGTAAGTCCATGTGTCACCAACCAAGTCTTCATTCATAGGAAATCCAGTAGTTGAATCGAAGATATGACATTATCCGATTCATACGATACCATAGCTATTTATGCATTGTCTGATTTAATCATGATCCTTTATTGTGTAGGTTAAGCACATACATATAACTGATTTATTAATAATCAAATTCGAAATTATATTTCACCTTTAATATTTGTTATATGTGTCCCAGCAGATGGCGAGGTATCTTCAACTCGTCAATATTGCCATTCGGAGATATCGTATTACCGAAATAGGAGCTATCATTCTTATTGTAATAGGTCAGTAATGAATTATCTATACATACGATAACTTGACTTGATCTGCTTACAGTACCGGTTAATCTACGAGATTACTAACGATGGAGTTATTGACCGCCTATTCCGTGTAAATCCAACATCCGGAGTTTTGACGGTGGCCCTACCGTTCCGCACAGATTCCCAGGAGTCGTATGTGGTCCGAGTTCGGGCCTACAGGCAGAAGGACGAGTCCGTGTTTGCCAGCGTTATAGTGCGCGTGGTCATCACCCGGAATGCCCATATCCCAAGGTTTCTACACTCTGATCTCGTCTTCACTTTGGCTGAGGACCAGCCTCTTGGTGTGACATTTGGACGAGTCAACGCCACCGATGACGATACGGCAAGTTACATCAATTACTCTTTCCAGAATGAGTACGGTTTTATATTATGGTTTACATGAAGAGCACAAAGCGGCAACAGAAATGCATCTGTATATATTAAGGTTATCAGCAGAGCATTACAATAGTGAAGACATTATACAAGATATTATAGACATTCTGAATTTACCAGACGATGGGTGTCTGTTATTGATGGAAATCTGTTACGAAAATACGTTTTCAAAATGCAGATAGTTTCTCTTATCACGAAGCTCTCTTATCCACTGTGATACTCTAGCGCTCTCTCATATACTCGACCACCATGCATAAGAGATCGTTACGAGGACGCAATGGTTTCATATTACACTGGAATAACATAACGCCTGTTGCTTTCCATGATCATTTTAGTATTATTTCAACACACTGTTAGACGTATTCTCTAACCTAGACATATCACCTTTTTTCAGGGCGACAATGGCAAGATAACATACGTGGTTGATGCAGCCAACTCCTCACCGCGATACGTGGAGGACTTCTTCTATATGAGTCCCACCACCGGAGCTCTGTCCGTGTCGAGGAGCTTACACGAGGACGACAACCTTCCTCTCAGCTACGTCATCAACATCGTGGCCAAGGACCACGGCTTTCCCGTAAAGTTCTCCACCGTCACCGTCACCGTCAACGTCGTGAGGAACAGGAACGCGCCGAAGTTCACACCCAACGTGTACGAGGTCGATATAGACGAATACACGACGGTTGGGACGAGCTTGGCGCGAGTGCAAGCGACCGACGCTGACGGGGTAAATATTATGTGCTCTTTGCCAGATTGGAATGATTTGTTTAAGGATTACTTTGAATTATTATGATTGAGAGTTAAACTATTTTTGTCCAAGAAATCATTAAGGCAATTGTTAAGTTGCTTTCTAGTTTTACAGTTTATTTTTGGTACACGCACCAGTTATGGAAATGTATAGACTTGCAATCTTGAGCAATGCATCTATGGAAGTTAACACGATTTAGTCTCAGCTTATTAAATTATAGTAAATTACTTTTACCAACTGCATCATTATTAGTATTGTTATAATTATTATTAATTTATTATTCAAAATGATTATGGATTATTTATTACTATTACTATTATTATTATTATTATTATTATTATTATTATTATTATTGCTATTGTTGTTGTTATTATTATTATTATTGTTATTATCCATACACACTTGACTTTATGACGACAATTAACCGCATTTCCTTTAGGAACTGGTGACCTACCGCTTAGTGACGTCAATACCCTCGTCGTTGTATTTCACCGTGGACGACACTTCCGGGGTGTTCCGCCTTGATGCATCACTGCTGTCTGACAGCCGCACTAAGTACACGGTAAGCGCAGACAACATACACAGATCCTATGTCTCCATTACCTGAGTCTGGACGAGGGACGCCAACCTGCATACACACCACGCTTTAAGCTAATTGAAACACGGATATATTGTCCTATTTGGCATTAACAGTTTCCATTATAAGTTTTCGCTTTCCTCAAATCAAACTCACATTTTAAACACGCTAAATTTCAGACTTATTTTCCTATTAGGAATTTATTGTTTTGAAAATAATTGTCTACTTCCTTCAAACCAAGCTCACATTTTATCTTCATGTTCTTATATTTGTGGGATCAAGGCCAGAATAAAACATATACATTTGTTTCCATTTCGTTCGTCATTATCTTATGTTACCAATGAATGCACTGCCTAATGACACTGTATGAACACACAGACCCAGAAGGTTGACACCTAGTAATGAACTCTCATTACAAATACGTTAACTCATGTTTGCACTGCTGTTGTCAGTTGACGGTCCGAGCCGAGGACAACCCTGGTCCAGACAGCCGACCTCGCACAGACCTCGCCACCGTCATCGTCAACGTCCGGCGGAACCCACACGCCCCCGTCTTCGCCCAGACGTCGTATAACATCACTATATCAGAATACCTGCCTGTTCAGGCAGTGCTAGCAACTATCAGGGCCACGGACGAAGATCCGTCAAATGTAAGCCTACATACAGCAACCATTCATACTAATATGCAAATACTACTCGTCTCTGTATCAATACATTGTAGGATTATGGTCCTTACACACCAGAAAGAACTGATTCTATCGTATTTCGTCTCGGCGACAAACGTTACGAATTTCGCTTTTGGTGTGCAAGCATATAGATAATTGATAAGGTTTTAACGTTAAGTAATGAAGAATTTACGATGTTGTCACACTCAATATGTTCTTGAATCGTTCTTAAAGACATGTACGATATCGTGATTCTTCTGTTTCAGACTCCTAGCGGTCAGCTAGTCTACAGTATAACCAGCGTTACCTACCCTGGATTTGACATCAATAAGTTGCCCAATTCCTATGCGTTCTACGTCATCAGTCCTACGACGGCAGACGTGATCCTCGCTCAGACGCTCAGCAAGCATGGAGTTCCTGGAACTTTCTACGTAAATCTATTTCTCTTCTATGCCCTGTTATGGATAGAGTTACATTGAATTGCTTATTTCCGAAGAGGGCCCATGCCACCGGCCGATTGCAAATATTACAGAATATCAAAAATATCTAATTCTCCAACTAGAGGGATGATTAACGGTTATTTTTACAAGCTACTTAAGGAATATTTCAATAATGTTCAGATTATTACGAGTATTATCCTGTATGTATTCTTATCTGGTGCATACTAAATGTAGATTGCAATATTAGATGGCATTCTCATCTAGAACTACATATATAGAGCTTTTTCATGTTATGTTTTACTGAAATGACAATGCAATAACTCCAATGAACCAGTGCATCACAGCAAGCACTATTTACACGATCATATCGTCGGCAATTCATATCACGACATGGTATATCAATGTTGTTTGAATTCACAATGATGTCTTCTTGTTTCTCAGATCACCATAGAGGCTGCTGACAGAGCTGTCCCTCCTAAGACTGCCACTGCCCAGCTGCAGGTGAACATCGTGAGGAACCAGCACACGCCACAGTTCACTGCCACTCAGTACAGTGCCAGCATAGAGGACACGTCCGTCGTGGGCCGCACCCTCTTCACCGTCACAGCCGTGGATGAGGACATTAATGTCCCTCTCAATAAAGACGTACGTGCAGTAGTGTAGGAGTAGTGTAGCAGTTTTGTAGCTGTAGTGTAGCATTAGTGTAGCAGTAGTGTAGCAGTAGTGGTATTGGTAGCAGCAGTCGTACCGCTGCTAGGAGTTGTAGCAATAACAGCAACTGCACCTGCAGCACTAGTAGTAGTAGTGATATTAGTAGTAGTAGTAGTAGTAGTAGTAGTAGTAGTAGACATTTCTATTTGTATACAATGTATCCACCTATTCGTTAACTGCGTTTCTACTACCATGACTTTACGGATGATTGGTTTCTAATACTTTCAATTTATTATGCATTCTCGTCTTTATCTTTCAGACACCAAACTCTAATTTCGATTATATGGTGGACCCCGATTATCCATTTGCAAGACGATATTTTGACGTCACACAGGACGGAATCGTGACTGTCAGGAACCCGCTCATTTCCTCGGACAGAACGTACTTCAAAGTAAGCAGTATTGCTTCAGATTTCATTCCCCCTCCTAAATTCTGGTTGGTTGTTGTGAACTAAATTGTTCTCATACGTAACATTGACAACTGTGATGAAATGAAATGCATTACAAGTTAATAACATAAAAAAGCAAAGCATCCTTGACGTAGATTTATAGCCACTAACGTCATGCAATCAAGGAGCTGATGCCTACTGGCAGTGTAGGGTGAGAGGAGGCGTGTCATCACTCGGCACACTCTCAGAACAGAGTCAAACAGGAACAAGTCAATTGACATAGATCTATGACCAATCATTGTTTCAGTTCTACATCATTGCTATTGACAAGAGCTGGATGCCCCTGAGTAGTCGCGCACCGGTCGTCGTCAATATCACCAAAGTCAGTACTGGAGCACGGGTGCTAGGCTTCACGACACCCGTCTATTTGTAAGTGCCTGTACCAGACTGCTGTATTGCTACCACTGTATATCAGTCTCACCATGGCTATTAGGTTAATAATAAACATGTTTAGTTCACACATCGTCACAATTAAAGTCATGTTCTAGTATTCACGAACTAAGCATCTTTCACCCGTCAACGACGAGGCTCTTAACATACCGGTAGTCGTCATTGACATCAACGGGTTAGATACAGGAATTGACATCTAACTATATTTCTCTATTCTAACTGTCTCTCTGTCTCTGTCTCAGTCTTTCTGTCTGTCTGTCTGTCTGTCTGTCTCTCTCTCTCTCACTCTCTCTCTATTTATCTATCTCTTTCTCTCTCTCCTCTATATCTTTCTCTCCTCTCTCCCTCCTCTCTCCCTATCTATCTCCCTATCTCCATATCTCTCTCTCTCTCTCTCTTCTCTCTCTCTCTCTCTCTCTCTCTCTCTCTCTCTCTCAGATACAGTTCACTCTTGTTCTGATATTCATGAACTCAGCTCGTTCTACTCTGACAACGGGAAGCTCTTATCCAATTCGTCAATGACATCACTGGGTAAGATACAGGCATCAACTTGACATCTAACTACAGTTGAGTGACAGCCAGACAACGACAGCTTGGTAACAGTTAACTTAGCTGCAAGACTTCTGTTCCAAAAATCTTAAATTGACAAGATAATAACCACAATCACCACACCACAATGTATACCTTTCAAACATTGATGGACTTATTAACTTACTTGAAAATTCAAAGAAACGTACTCTTAATTATCTGTTAGTCCCTATGCGATGGTAGCTCGTTAGTTAGTTATCCGTTAATTTATATTAATAAGCCTGTGTAGTATGTCGCTAGTGTGATATGAAATACATGTGCATATATCATGATCTCCCTTGTACAGATTTACTAGTATATCATGAAGTCTCATATGATATAAAATACTTTTCTAATCTTTGGTAGGGGTCAAAATCAGTAGGTATCGACTTCTCCGCTGCTGTCTGATTGAGACTCCTAACTAGTCGTATCCCAATACAATCATTTCTGATATGTTGTCAAGTGCTCAGGTTTACAAGTGCTTTACAAAATAATCTTAATAAAGCTCCCATTCAGTAATGAGGTATTTCATAATTACGCCGTAAATGACATGTTACACACGTCGCGTGTTCTCCCAAATTGCTAATTAGGCATGATGCATCCTCGAAACACCAGCCATTATGACTATTTAACATCCGCAAAATATTTAATATTTGACGGATGTTAAATCGGCATAATGGCTGGGGTTCTAGGATGGGCATGGTGGGGCCATCATGGAGTATTTTGCCAGTCTTGTGATTACCCGTGCATTATACGTGTCAACATATCGGATACTCACTAGCATGACAACTTAAACCTGAATATGATCGAAATACTAGCTTTGCTTATAGCTCGATATTTGAGACATCTTCCAGGCATTAATGAAACGAAATATTTAACATGATTGTACCTATCCACAATCCCGCCAAAGAATATTGTCAGGTGCTAACGGCTGACTTCTATTGCAGTGTAATTCTAACTGAGAACACGAAGGTCGATGCCAACGCCATTCAGCCTCTGCTTGTACTGGACACTGAGAACCAAGACATTGATCTCAACATTGAGTGCCAGATCATCTATATAAACGGACAGACCCCGTCGGGTGCAAGTGAGTGTTAAGCGATGATGTCGAGTAGCGCTGTACAATGATTTCAGATTTGCTGTCAAATACTTAACTTTACACTTAATGAAACACATTAATACTGAGGTATCACATGAAGTCAACGTTAAGTGGTGTCATCGGGCGGTGACATATAACAGTCGGGCATCGCAATTAATTGATTCTAGATATACCGACAAATATTTCAAGTTTTACAGGAAATCAGAAATAGCTTCTTAAAACATTTACTCAGTAATGAGGAATCACATGGTTATGAAGAGTTCCGTGTGTTCCGTTCGCCGTCACCATGTTACAAGTAAACGCCCCCGGTGCTGTTTGTTAAAAATCAATTGTGATGGAAATGTACTTAATGACATAGAACCATGCATTTGACTTCGCTGATTTTACCATTCTTGTATTAGAAATGTAGAATAATTGATATAGATTACTGCAAACACTAATAGCAAGAAACCAGTTCCTTCTCTTAATCAGAAAAAGAAATAACTTTGTGGTTTCCTATTGCTAATGAACGAATTGAATGCTTTTCTTTCCGGTACATGTCTTTTACACGTGGTTGAGTTATTTCTGATCGTCCAAGACATATGGATAACTTTATATGCATGCTATTTTGCAGGTGTATTTAATACTCGGACCACCATAGACGGGAAGAACTGCGAGCTCTACCTTTTACGTACTTTGAACAGAGAATATCAATCGCTATACAACATTACGATAGGAGTGCGACACCGACCGACCTTTACAAAGCGGGCGGCAATAGACAACGCAGGTATGGTGTAGTGTGATGTACAGCTAATCTTGACCAAAGAAAGTGTATGCTCCTTTTGTTTGTTTAAGTGGTCAGTTTGTAATGCCACATACAAAACTGAGGATGGTTGCAAGATACTATTGATACAAGAAAACATATTAACACGTTCGCTGGGAATTTATCTGAAGGTAATTTTGTTTATACTTTTATCTTTCAGTGTACAACACATGGCCTAGAACAAATGTTATCGTAACAGTACTGGATGAGAATGATAACGCACCAATGTTTGAATACCCCGTGTATCCAATCACCAAATTTCAGACGTTTATAGCCGCCATCGACATAGAAGCGTCACCTAACAGCTTAGTGACACACCTAAGGGTAGGTAACCATATTGAGATATGACATTTAGGAATTGAAAACTAAATACATGTTGGAACATATGTCAATATTTGTACAGTAACATTTTCTATCTTTTTCAACATGCTTGTAATTTTTGTAGTCTGGAGAATTTAGCTAACATACAATACTATGATGATTGTATGAAATAATCGATTCAAAGATAATATTTTAAACTAATAGACAAGTATTAGTAATTGACAAGGCATAGTTCATATTATGAATAACAACACACACATTCGCGCGCACGCGATCTCTCTCTCTCTCTCTCTTTCCCTATCTCTCTCTCTCTCACACACACACACGCACGCACGCACGCACGCACGCACGCACGCACAAACACACACTTTAAACAAATAACTTGTAATGAATATATAGAACATCTGTACATTTCCAGGCCACTGATCCAGACGAAGGCCCAAACGGGAGAGTGTCCTACTCCCTTGAACCCATTGCAGGACATGTCAGCGAAATCCCGTTCTATATCAACGGTGAAGGCGAGGTTTCCTCTCTGAAGGATTTCTCCCAGGACTCCATGGCGCCCAGACAGTATGTCTTCAGAGCCGTCGCTAACGACAACCCAATGACTAGGCTCCTGCTAGATACCTCTGCCAATGTCTACGTAAGAGAGGTTCAGCCTGCTATAGTAATGACAGAAATACAAATAAAATGATTTTTCTAATGCATATCCAAAGTATGGATTCCAGATGTCAAGTAACTAAATATATAACATTATTAAAGTACTACCTACCTAGGATT
>JAUTBQ010031447.1:0-18417 GCA_032361185.1 Lepetodrilus ovalis
CGTGGCAGGCGCTCTAAGTAACCACACTGAATAGGTAGCTCATGTTATAATTACTCCTCTGACATTTCAACTTGGTGTTATATAGTGTGTTAAGCACGGAATAGGCACATTATTATTGTGCATTATGACTACTATTGATTTTGATTATGATAATGATTATTATGATTATGATTATTATTATTATTATTATTATTATTATTATTACTACCACCATATGATGGTGTACTATTATTTGTAATACAGTTTTAGTTCACATTGTATAAGGTGAAAACTATTGTAACTGGTATGAAGTTATACTTTAATTTTAGATACCAAATATATAATGCATGGGTTTATATAATTAATTTGAGATGCTGGGTCATTATTTTGCTTACCGAAATCCACTAATTAGGTAAGACCATGGGGTCATGACATTACACCAGGGTTGAGTTCTAGACTACATGGTAAATCATCTGTAGTCATGCCATCCTTGCATGGTTTCCTTAATTGTAAGAATACTAGAAATGTTGCTGGATATCACAATACAGGGAAACAGTATTAGCATCAATGTGATACCGTACCAATAACAATAAGTATGCCAATTTGGCAATTTGAAAGGCGAGTTTGTTTTTATGCCAGATAGCTAGCTATGCTTGAAATACAGCAGTGGCTTTGCTTATAAATGGTGTTCTTGTAATTTGCATAACTTTCCTGATAGGTTGTTACTAGTTTTTGTCAGAGAAACATTCTTATCCGACTACTATCAAGAAATGTGTACACGTTAATATTCTAATGTAAATTTGATATGTTATGTCAAAATACATCAATTATCATTAACTAAATAGCAGTCATGAATATGAAGCATAAACCTCTACTACGGAGGCACACCATGGTTTTCATTATAAATGGTGGCCAAGTACCGTATGGTAGTCCTTAGAAAAAGTAAGTTTTGCATTATATTCCATTGTGTGTTCCTTGGTGTCTTGTATATTACCAGGGTATTTAAATATATGGATGGTATTTTGCTCCAAATGGTGGGTTCCATTCAGTTTATTGGAATTTAAATTGCCATCACGATATACTGTATGGTAGGATTGGGTTGTATACGTCTAGAAATGTGGTGTTGTTCAGTAACCATAAATATTTCAGCCGAGTTTTTGTTGATTTTCACTGCTTGTATTTCACTGCATTTTGTATGTTTCTGGCAAGAGAAACATAATTTATTATTATCTATTTATATGAATAATTGGACCCTTCTGTACAAGTAGGTACACATCTAACGTGTATTTAAATATTAACGTAGGATCAGAAACTTCTCGAATTAAGCATATATTTATAATAAATGATTGGAAAGCAAATATGGTCTGCCCTCTATATTACCTAGACTTGGTCCCGAGATTACAAAACCTTTTGAGTATGATTTCATGCTCAAGCTCAAATTTTATATAAGGATTTGTGCACATAATCTTGAGGAGTATGAGTTTGTACTCAAAAACATTACAGGGTCTGTATTAGTATGTAGGCTGTATATAGTGCGTACGTGCCACTTCAGCATTGCAGCATAGAAACCTATTGTAAGTACCGTAGTCAGAGTGCATGTATATATACCTGGCAGGACACTCTGAGGTACTCGCTGTGTATGTGAAGTGTACCAAGTGTAGATTTGTAAACCCTCTCAGTTGCCAGTTACAGTTCCATGGATCGTATATACTGTGTGTCCAGCCATGCCTGTAGTGTGTTGCCTGTATCCGGTGTTGTGTGTCTGTGAGTTGCTATTATTTCTGGATTATCACCACTGGGCTGGAAGTTGGTACTTTTACAAGTCAAGTCCCGGATCCTACGTTCTTTGATTCATTCTCAGTGTATTACAGCTGTAGGATCTATGGAATGTAATAACTACTGTCTTACTTAATATTTTATTATATATTTTTTTCTTCTCCACATGTTGTCGCCTATGGGTGAAATATTCCCGCTGTGACGTAACGCATTAATTCATTCATCTCCACATACTAAAAATCATGAGATAAAAGTTTTCAAAAATATTTAATTATTGAAAACCTGTGGGACATTCAGAAAATGTAGCTTTTTGCCCAATACATTGTTCTTGTGTGTACATACAAATCAAATGTACTTTCTGGTAAAATATGTTTGACCATGAAATATGTGATTATATTCCTTTTAGTTAATATTATGCTTGTGACTGGTTTTATTAATAGAAATTAAAGAATTCTAGCAATTGAATTTCTGGTTAACTTTCTCCTAAGATTAACCAGAATTGATGATATGTGGGGCATTTTTAGTTACCTTCTATATGGATAAGGTTAATTTTATGAAACCAAGCATCTGTGAGCATTTGTAGAAAATATGAATATTGTGATAATTATTCATGTCTAAAAAAAAAACTACCGGTAAGTAAAATAGCTGTGAATATTGCTGTTGTTACTAATTTATTGGATGCATTGCAGGAATCAATTTTTTACCAACTGCATATACCGTCTGTTCACTCTTGGTGTTTTATGGTGAAATGTAAAGTCTATTATTTTAAGAATACACTCAAGATGGTGTTATTAATTGATTGCCTACTTGACGGATCCATCTTTTTCATTTGAGATTTGTTTTTTAAGAATTATATTTGTATTTTTATTATATTCTGCCTACAGTGTACTACTAGCCTTTAGAAAATGATGTTAATAAATGGTAAAGGAGCAAGTCATACAAACCATTTGCCATGAACAGAGACCGGCACGTAATGGCTGACACAAAGTCAAAGCCAATTTGATTACTTAGTGAAATAATTGTATGTTCAAATCTGAACAATTTATGTGTACTTGTGTTTATAACAATTATTGATAATTATAGTGCTTAATTGTATTTATTTTCTGTCAACTGACCATTCATTATCTCCAATTATTATTATTTTTACCTTGGACCTGACCGACTGGCCAAAATATCAATTTATGTTTATTTATGTTTTTGTCTGCCCGAGCTAAAATTCTCACTGAAAAATCCGTAAAGCTATCGCATTTGTTTGTATTCTGAAGAAATACACAATAACCTTGTCTGATTTTACTATTTCATTGTTTTCAGGTTTAACTAATCAAGATGGTGAAATAGTACAGATTTATTAGAAGAAAGCAAGCCACATTGGATAATAACATTGGAATAACATTGATCATTGCAACCCCCGCTGTGTATGTTCCGAAAGTGAATATATCCATCAATTATTTCATAGAGAGAATTATACCATGTCTGCTATGTAAGTATACTTTCAATGTATTACAAAAATAAGGATCAGTCAGATCATATCCATGCTTCTGGTATTAATAAAATAATGTATCGATATTTCAATGGAATTAAAATTAAATAAATTAATAAAATAATGTATTGATATTTAAATGGAATTAAAATTAAATAAATATTTAATTTTAAATCCATTGAAATATCTATACATTATTTTATTAATTCCAGAAGCATGGATATGATCTCACTGATCCTATTTTGCTTCATTTCCATTACAATGTCCAAGATCTAATGATAGCCTATTCGAGTGTGTGTCCTAATGACCTTTCCATGAAGTCTGCTATTGACCAATCAGATAGCTTCTGATTGAAACACGTTAGCTCTTTATTTGCATATTATTTGATTTGATATATATTATTAGAACCTATTGCATACCTCAATACAGGTCCAAATAGCGTGTTGTTAGATCTTGCAGAGTGAACCAAGATTTAATTATTGTGGATCTTGCAGTTGCAGATATTCTTTTGTTTTGTTTTTAAAGATATCTAAATCTTTCTACATAGTATGCTTGCTCACACTGACATCTGCTTACCTGACTGTTCATATTTCATTATGTATTCAGGCATGGAAATTTGTTGATTTATTTGTCCAGGAGTTGATTTATTTTCCCTGGACATGGCTTGGAGCCTATCAGGCATGTGATTTCTCCAGTTTTTTTTGCGGAATTCCAGGATTTTTTCCTGGTCGCTGAGGTCAAATTAAACCATCTACTTCCATGTGACACATCTTACTTTGTTCATGTATATGACAAAATAATTTCAGGTTTTATTTTCAACACCCAATCACATGCCTGGCCTATATACGCCGGGCTTAAATAACTCTCAGACCCTGGGCTTGTTTTCTATTGAAATCACAATTATCTGTTGCCATGCCTGTGTATGTTCTATTCCTCAAAAGATACACTTGGTCTACTGTTGTAATTAGTTTCTTGGGTAATAGCAGCACAGCCTGGCTTTGAGTAATCCTCATACGGCTGGTAATGATCCCGTTGACATTTGTGGACCTATTAGTGTTGGTGTTAGGCGACTGTGAGTGTACCTTGTGACCAATTTACAGTAATTATTAATGGCTTAGATCATGTGCTTAGAGCTTGAATTCCTGCCAATGATCTACAGCTGCACGTAGGCGGAATACAGACATTCGTATTATAACATGTGTATACTGGTACGTTAGTTTAGCAAACTTTTAAAATGCCATTCATGCATGTTATGTACACTTCAGTTTAAAAAAAACAAAAAACAAACATCTTTAATCGAGTTAACCCTTTCCCTGCTGGATTATGCACATACACTGCTGATTAGGGCATCTCCTGTTGCCTGCAGCATTGAGAGGGTTAAATGACTTTTGGACTACAGGCAGGATTGTAAATATTTTTAACTACCAATATGTCTCAATATGTGTCCAAACAGGTTGTGACTCATGCATTAATTTAACCCTCTCCCTGCTGGATTAGACACAGGCACTGCTCTTTAGGGCATCTCTGAAATATTTATATGACAACTTGTTTTGATGATTATTTTTTTTGTATTCCAGAAATGTCTGTTTGTTAAGAACGTGAAATGGACAAGAGACTGAAGGATGGGGAGACCGGTCAACAGCGCGATGACGACGATGATGACCCCATCATCAGCAGCAGCGACGACAGCAGCTCTGACTCGGATGTCAGTGACACGGAGGACAACGTGGACTCTGGGCTGGGCGGCACTAGCAACCAGGTGCTGTCACTCATAGACGACGAGTCCACTCTCGTCCACCACGAGGAGGAATTGGAGGGCGAGGAGTTTCCAGGTCAGTCGCAGTTGTTAATGGAAATGTGGTGGATGGAGATGAAAATCTTGGTGAAATGAAGAGAATCTAAGGGATGGGGGAATGCAGATGGTTTGGTGGTACAGATGACAATCAGGAGGTGGTCAGCGTGGGCCTGTGGTTAAAACCTGTCCCGGACAGGCAGATAATCCTTAATGTTGGGAAAACAGGGAGAACTGTGGGCAATGATGAAAATTGGGGGTCAGCGTATCGTTTCTTGAAGCTCTCTTATCCACTAAGATACCATAGTGCTCTCGTAAGTGCATGAGCTTATGGTCTCATAATAGATATAAGAGAGCTTTGAGAAACGATACCCAGGGCATGATAATCTGAAGAGAAGAGACAATAATTGACCCCGAGGTTAGGAAATATTTTGAGTACGATTTCTTGCTAAAACTCAACAGTTTTGCCCACAAATCCCCATACAAAATGTCAGTTGAGCATGAAAGCATGCTCAAGAATGTTACATAACCTCAGGGATGAGAGTAAGCATCGAAAAGCAACTTGGATGATGGGTGGCACTGAAGAGTATTTCAAGGGTTATTTATTTACAGCAGGAGGAACCCTGTGACACCTGCAGCTCTTAGTGTAGCAGTAAGCTTGCATACATCACCTAGCACTGGTGAGCCAAAAATAATTAACATGTATGTCCATGTTTCAGATATAGTGTACGAGTATGAGGGGGAGGGAGAGGGGGAGGGGGAGAGCGAAAGTAAAGACAGTCTCCAGGATCCAACGCCGGATGTGGCAATCAAACTTGAAGCACAGGACAAGAAGAAAAAGAAGAAAAAGAAGAAAAAGTGAGTACCTTTCATTATTCAATTAATTCCATTATTTCAGGTTCAACCCAGGGGCATAGCTATGGTTGTTAATGTGGATTTGTCAGTACTGTAAGTTTGTTATGTTATTCTGTTATTCTTTGTCTAGGAAATTGTTGTGGATTTGCCTTCTGAAATGCATATACAGGTAGTTACATACCTGCGATCGGTCAATAATTCTTTACTTGTTTCACTGACATCTAGTTTGGTTTAGATGCTTGTTATAATTATTAAGACTGTTTTCTTAAAGTTTGTGTGTGGAGTTTAATATCTTATTTACAGACCCTCATTTAAGGAATTCAATATTGAAAATCGGTTATGCCTTTAGAAGCAAAAGTGATACACAGATTATGCTTCAAGTTCATGGGTATTCCACAAACTGCAATATGTTGATCTAAATGGTAAATAGCATTGGCCTAAGAATGGACCCCTATGGCACTCCACAGTTTGAGTTCCTTTGTTCTGATTCTTTGCCATTAGACCTTTCTGTGTGAAAGTATGAAATAATACGTTAATGAGGACAAGTTGTTACTATGATGCATTGATACTTGAGTTTCAGGGAGATAAATAAAGAAACTGTTGTGCATTATTATTGACTGTTTTATGAAGGAAGATTTGATCTCTAGCCAATTCTAGTGTTGATATTAGACAAGGTGAGATATTGGACTTATGTACAGATTTCATATTCAGATACATGAATGATGCATAAATCTGGGCACTTTTGTAGTCATTTTACTATTGAATATGTTATGAATGACTTTTTGATTGATACTATTACGTGCATTATGCCTCGTGGCAAGGTATATAATGGACAAAAGTGTACAAGGAACACTATTCTAGTCACGATAATACAAATGACTATTCCAAGAAACCAATCATTAAGTTGTCCAACTGTTCATTCTTCATTCCCAGTTATTGAAGTCTGCGCAACAAGGTTTTCTTCTTATGTTCTCATGACCGTAACCATATTATCTAAGTAAAACTTGTGTTTGTAACAATCTTCAAAGCGTGTACATGTGAACCCAGTGCTGGAGACTGCCACTGTATAATAACCGTGAGTGTTTACTACACGGCAGAGGTCCGGCCCGCAGTGTATACAGGCATTGTAGGGGAGGCATTGTGCTGGCTGTTAGGCTCATAATGGGTCTCCCCTGCCACCCTTGGCAAGGCACTGGTATGCTAGATTATATGTAATCCTCCCACATTGATGGCTCTCCCAGGGTCCTTGTTTCCTGCTTTGTCCAAGTTTGTGGCCAGACTGCAAGGTCAGAATATGTTGGCAGTAAATTCCTTGGCCAAAGTGCCTATTGATGTTATGAATTTCGACATGCAGAACGGTACTTGTTAAATTTGAAAGCATGAAAAATTGATAAAAATTAATATTCAATGTGAAAATAATTGAATAATTGGTAGACTATATTTACAGGAAAGGGTTAAATATTTTTTTCTCTCCGAATTTTAACAAATACTCAGTAGTACATTGTATTGCCAATGATTGCTTAATAAAAACTTATTACACACAGACTTAATTACGTGCCTTATGCACATATCTATTTTTAATGTCCATTTTCCCTGTTGGGAGCTCAATATTGCTAGTATGTGTCTTTCAAAGCAAATCTACCTTTCTCCAAGGTATTGATACCGTAAATACCAAGTTATTAATTAACTTCTTTTTAAAAAAAATTCTATGTGTCTAGGTACCTGGTAATTTGAATACAGTAAGCTAAGCTTTATACAATAGCAAGACATGTCATCTAATGTCATCTACAGGATTCAGGGTATAGGATCAATATCTAATATGACATTACTTTGATTAGCTATTGATCGGGACACATATTTTACAATGGTGCAATCTGAAATCCAGTGTAATAAATGTTCGCTATATTGTACAAGCTGCATTAATAATACAGATCCTATGTGTAGTGCTGAGTGAAAACTTCGAGGTGTATTTGCTGGCCAAAAACATCATGAACAATATTGTTTGGTATCTAGAGGTTCAACGAATTTACTAAATAGTGATTTTGATCAGATACTTTTTCTTTCTTTCTACAATACCGTTATGGAATGACGTTCTGTAATGTCCTTTTCAATGTGTTTTCCGAATCAACACGCTTTTGCATTGTAAGAAAATTGTATTGATCAGTATTTACACATTGACAATGTCAACACATATTACACAAACGTCTATTTGCTTACGTGTTACTTATGTAAGGTTGTATTTGTGAAGTACATATTTCAATTAAATACATCTGACCTTAATCACATATTCAGTTAGCATCTACGCCCCTTATGTATTTATTGTACTATTCATGTACAGTGTCCCCTCGATATAACGCTGAAGTTTGGGTCCATGACATATCCCCCCCCCCGTGTTATAGTACCCGCCTTATACAATATTACCAGAGAAATAACAAAAATAAACATACGATCCATGTCTGACCCCGCCTTATATCCGAATCCGCTGTGTATCAGACCGTGTTATATTGAGGGGTACTGTATGTAGAATTGGAATTTTCATGATTAAAACCCTTTCCATGCTGCAGGCAACTTGAGATGCCCTAATCCAACAGGGAGAGGGTTAATTTGTGTGAACTTCAAATTTATCCCTCAAAAAAACATCTGAATACAAATGGAACTATGTCAGACTCTACATTTCTATATCATTACAAATTCCAATCACAACAACACTATTGCATCGATCAGATCAATCCTGCATCGTGTTTCCCATAAATCTATCGACATCCATGAGATTTGTAGATGTCCGTATTGATTGACAGCTGTATTGACTGACAGGCTGATTGACAGGTTCTCAATGTCTCGTTGATTGCTAGCAGTATTGTTTTCCAATAGCCGAGACTGGGCTTGATCGCCAACTCTATGGTGTACACTATATTGGCACTGACGCTGTATTCCTGATTTATATCTTGTGCATTAATTAAGTCCATTGCTCGGGTAGACATGATGATAGATAGTGTCTGTTATTCCTATGTTATCTGTGCATATGCAGACTTTTATCAGTTTAGTTGAACCATACTTATATTTTATTCATCCATGCTCTGTTGGTTGGTTTCTTTTAGTAGGTCATGATGTACTTTGTCTGGTCTTAGTGACCTAATGTTTTTGTATTAAGGAATCGATTCTATTTACTAATATTATTTCCATACACATGTAATTCAATTTGTACCATAATACTAATTGCAGTTATGAAAAAGATTTTACAAACCCAACTATTATTCATAAATTGAAAATACACATTTATTAGGGATTATTTATTTCAAGTTTTGTGCATTTCTGGGGTTCTTTTTTTCCCACAGCGATCTGATCATAATATTTCAGAATATTAAATGTAGGGTGTGAACTCCAAATGTTGGAAGTGGTTCAGTAATCAGTCAATGTGTTTATTCGTGCACTTTGCTGTTCGAATAGTAATTCATAAGTTATAGTTGCATGAAGAACGAACAATATTATCAAGTTCTGGAGAGAGATTTTTTTTTTAAATTCAAACTTGTTTGAAAAGAAAATCCGATGATCCATCCATGTGAGATAATTATCCTCATTCTATTGATAATACATGAGATTTATCTCATGTGCAGTTACAGAACTAATGTTATGGAGGGGAATGCTACTGTTTGCTTGAATATTTAACATTGTGGTTGATTGGTACGACACTCGACATGCAAATAGAACCACATTTAATGGATTTAAAAATGTCCAATTCATCTGCCTGGATGCCCTCATGATTAACAGAAGTCAAAGTTGTGAGAACTCCTGCATCATTGAAGCAGAGCAACCAGATTGTTCATCAAACTGTGATTTGTGAAACATTATTGCTGCACCCCAGGGTATGTGCTACATCTTTTCCTAGTGGTTGTGTAACTGGGATCTCTGAAGTATAGAGTCAGCATGTTTCCAGGCAGGCCTTTTCAAGACAGGGTCGTACCAGAGGTGCGTTCAGGATGCGCTACTTTTCTCTACATTTCTCTACGCTACTTTTCTAAAGGTAGTGGGTGGCTGAACGATTTAGTATGAAAATAGCAGGAAATCGGTTTGCTCATGCGTGCAGTCCATTCACTTAATGCTTTTGGGTTTCCTACCATTTCCTACCAAACAATACAGGCTCAAAAGCTGAAGTTAAAAGTAGTACTACGTATAGTACTACATGTGTTGGCTGAACGGTTATTGTAGCGCTTCGTAGCACTCCATTGAGAAAAGTAGCACGTTATGAATGCACCCCTGTAGTCTGGGCGTAAGTTAAACTCTATATCACTTCCTGCTATAGTAAAGGCATGGCGTACATCCAGATTTAGGCCTGGATTACAGTACGACCTTGGAGCCTTGTAATATTAGTTACTAGCATGATTTCCCAGCTGTATATGTTTTTACAAGCTGAAATTTCTCATATTTCCCCGAGACCGAAGTAAGATATATAGCTAATCATATTAGTGATTTTAACTACGGTATTAAATAAGTCCCATTTGGGATAATGCTCTTTAAAGCCCTATCGTTTTATATTACCTGATAATAGTTGTAGTGTCACAATCTCTTTGTGAAACTGGCCCATGGTATTGATCAAGAGAACATCAGAAAGAACTGAGTATGGGCTTCAACATAATCAATTAATGACCAAATCGAACGAAAATATATTAAGCACATTGTACAGAGGAATAGAGGTAAAGTGTGAAATATATGTACTTGTGTTTGTCTTGTAGAATGACATGGCATTTGTGGTTATTAAAATGAGTCAGTGATGAATTTGAATTTGAAATATTAGTTGTGCATACCGTAATTATCCTTAATACCATAAAGTAGTTAACATGACAAAGAACTACTGTTGTTTTGTTCTAACTTTAGAAATATTATTAACTAGATTTGACAACATGTTGCCTATTAGTAGATACACAGACGCTTCCACATCAATTTCCTAACATTATTTTTTACACATTATTTTTTTAACAAAGCATACCGTAAGCATGTACCGGTAGTGCATATACCGTAGTGCAGTTACAGTACTGGCGCTTCCACATTAAAGTACCCCTAGCTACGCGCCTGTTGATTACTTTAGAAAAACAACCCACAGCCTACAGGATAATTAGATTTAATTTTGAATTGAAATCTTGCAGACATTGATACCCTGTGGTGCTACACAAACTGATTTCAAACACACAGATGCAATCACATTGTTAATTTTTCAAGATGCAAATATCATGGGATCAGATTGTTTTCCCCATGGGGTCTTGTACGACTAGGTTGTGATAACATCAAGATTCTGTTACCTCATAGCTTGGTGCACAGTGTATACAGTGACCTTAGTGTATATAACCGCAATAGCTTGTTATAATATGTGTACTTTTACCAAGTTTTGTCGGGGGCGGGACGTTGCCAGTATGCATGAAATTAAAACAAAACTGCAATTTTCCTCAACATTTTACGTAAATGTTTGTAGAGTCTTTATATTTGTCCTATTATCAGCATGATCAGTGACTGCAACAAAGAATTTTTCAAATAATAATAAGGTAAAACATTTTGATTTGCGATAAATTTGTTAAACTTGTCCTTAATCTATCTGTTTCAGATTGCTATACATATGTCTTACCAATTGCAAGTATGATGTGGGTAAGTCGACACTTTCTTTTATACATTTAACTATAATTGTATTTTTATATAAACTGTATTTTGACTTTAAAATAAACTTCTTTTTTTTTTAACTGCAAGAATTGTAAATTCAATTTAATATTCTATAAAGACCATAATATTTGGCATTGTCTCAAGTTGTATGAATCATACTGTTTAATAATTCTCAACAGTTTATCTTAAGTTTGTATGTTACCACATGACATTTTATGTCAGTGCGTCGGACGTCGCGTCGGTTCGGCTTCAAGGAGATGTCGGATGATGACGACTGGAGTCTGTACTGGACAGACTACTCCGTTGCTCTGGAGCGGGTCATGGAAATGAAGAAGTACCAGGTTAGGAGCACAACACATAGCTATGCTCCCTTTACAGAAGACTACTTGCTTTGCCCCATAATGTTGTAAAATGACATTTTCTATTTTGGTAAAAGTCCTCGGTACTGTTCCACAGAAAGACGATATCACTACAAGAGTTGTAACTCACTATACTCTACATGGCACTGCAATCATTCTATGGACTAAGATCCTGAATAGCTCTACAACAGGCTAAGAAAATACATGTATTATGATGTCTATATCAGACTTGCTTCATGTACATCAATTCTTGGTCTGTCAGTACCAGCTGGTGCTCGCAGGTTTACTGCAACATGTAGCGCTACGATATTATGGGTTTCCTCCTACCCTAAAACTGATAAGTTGTGGTATTGGTGAACAAATCTTGAAAGTGACTAAACCCTAATACAAAATAAAAATCATAAATACGTCAGTTATTGCATGTAGTCATGGGTCGTACATTTTGGCACAAAATAAATTGTTGCAGGTTTTCCTCTGACTATAACCACACCCTCACAAGGTCCCTGAAACACTGCGGACAATGGCGCCAAACCCACTGTCCTAATTTTTGTCTGACCATTTGTCATTTGGTGTATTCTTCTTCCAGAAAATCAACCACTTTCCTGGCATGAATGAGATCTGTAGGAAGGACCTCCTGTCTCGTAACCTGAACCGCATGCTCAAGATGTTCCCCAAGGAATACAGTGTCTTCCCCAAAACATGGTGCCTTCCTGCTGAGTAGGTGTCCCTCACCTGACTTGTCATACCATACCTGGCAACACCACACCATACTAGAACCATGCCAGGACTATCATAGAACCATGCTAGAACTATCATAGAACCTTGCCAGAACTATCATAGAACCATGCCAGAACTATCATAGAACCATGCTAGAACCATGCCAGGACTATCATAGAACCATGCTAGAACTATCATAGAACCATGCTAGAACCATGCCAGGACTATCATAGAACCACGCTAGAACTATCATAGAACCATGCTAGAACCATGCCAGGACTATCATAGGACCATGCTGGAACTATCATAGAACCATGCTAGAACCATGCTAGAACTACCATAGAACCATGCTAGAACCATGCTGGAACTATCCTAGAACCATGCCAGGACTATCATAGAACCATACCAGAACTATCATAGAGCCATACCAGAACCTATCCCAGAACTAACCTAGAACCATACTAGAACCTATCCTAGAACTATCCTAGAACCATACCAGAACTATCCTAGAACTATCCTAGAACCATACCAAAACTTTCATAGAACTATACCAGAACTATCCTAGAACTATACCAGAACTATCCTAGAACAATACCAGAACTATCCTAGAATCATACCAGAACTATCCTAGAACTATCCTAGAACCATACCAGAACTATCCTAGAATTATTCTAGAGCCATACCAGAACTATCCTAGCACTATCCTAGAACCATACCACCAATCCAGACCAGTTGTACAATACCATAGCATGCCACACCACAAAACATCAAATAACAGGAACAAGAAATAGTAGTTAGCTATCACTTCTAAAAAACTTTTCTTTTACATTTTTTAAGTATGGATTTTATTTTGCTCATTGTACAGGTACAATATTGTTGGATCTTACTCGATGTCTATTTCGTGTCAAATTAACGTTCATAGTAATGTAATTGCCAATTATTCAAGCTTTGACAGACGATTCGTCATAGCTCCGCCAGGTGAATTTCTTTCTTAACCTTTTTACTAAAAGTTGGCCATATGTTTGTGCTGCTTCTGGTGTATCTGTATGGCTGTTGTTTCTCTTCAGTTATGGAGATTTCCAGGCATACACGAGACAGAAGAAGAACAAGTCGTACATTCTGAAGCCAGAGTCGGGGTGTCAGGGCAAGGGGATCTGGGTGACGAAGAACCCCAAAGAGATCAAGCCTCACGAACACATGATCTGTCAGGTGTACATGAATAAGGTATGCAGTGTGGAATTATGTCTGTCACATTGCTCAATTCTATGTGTCACAATCTATTTTTTTTTAACAATATATGACTCAGTGTCACAGGGCTCGATAGTAAGGATTGTCCGCCTGTCCGGATTCACAGGCGTACAGGTGAATTAGCCCAGATTAACAAGCCTTTTACCAACAGTTACATGTCCGATAGGGCACAAGGACAGGTGCCTCAAAAAGTTAATGTCGATCCTTGTGTCAAAATCTAATTTTATGTCACTGTATCTCTCTCTGTGTACTGTAACAATATCTAATTCTGTGTCACTACTTCAAAGTCTGTGTCACAATATGTGATTATGTGTGTACCTCTGTGTCAACATGAATATGTAATTCTTGTGTCACAACTTGTATATGTAACTCTATTTCCTCTGCCCTGACACAATCTGTAATTCTATTTGTCACAATCTGTAATTATCACAAATAATCTGTAATTCTAATTCACAATCTGTGATTCTGTTTCAGCCATTCTTGATTGATGGGTTCAAGTTTGATTTCCGGATCTACACATTAATAACGTCATGCGATCCTCTGAGAATATTCGTGTTCAAAGACGGCTTGGCAAGGTTTGCCACCAAGAAATATGTGGAACCCACAACCAACAATACTGTGAGTATTAATTAATATCATTGCAAGGGTAACAGTAACGTGTGAATCTTAAGGATTCGAACCTGGGTTTTCTGGATGCGCGTCCAACGACACTGTTGACTCGACTAATGGGTAATGAAAATGCCATGGTATTAATAGTGACAGAATCTTGAAAGCAGCTCTAAACCACAACTTGTTGTATTGCAGGACAACGTGTACATGCATCTCACCAACTACGCCATCAACAAACACAGCACAGACTTTGTTCGAGACGATGAGGCTGGGAGTAAAAGGTAGTTTATATTTTTTTCATGGAAATTTCCATACTCATACTATAAGTCTTGAAATGTTTCAGGATGTAAATGTCTTCAAAAAATAATATTTTGTATCTTGATTTTTAAGGCTCTCCCTGATGGATTACGGTATTCAAAATGATTTCTCTATATAGGACATATTCTGCTCATTAAAATTGCTTTCAACGGTAATAGTAATACAGTGTATTCTCAATGTAACACTGTCTTTGGTGTCCATAATATGCCCCCTCCATTATAGCACCCAGCTTTATGTCTCTATTTATTGGTATTTTATTAGGCAAACATATTTAATATATTAGGTTCCATTCAAGTTTATAATTTTCAGTATAAGTAATACTTTTCAATCGACAACGTTTTAATGTAAATTGTTTGTATCTGCTATTAAATAGTTTTTAAAAGAAAATCTATTATTTTATGATCACAGTGGGCATCAACACATTACATGTATTTTCATTGAATGCAACTTTCCCCAGGCGGATATCCACCGTTAATCGATACCTGCGAGACAAGGGCTACGACATGGACAAGGTGTGGAACGACATCGATGACGTGATCATCAAGACTGTCATCTCCGCTCACTCCGTTCTGAAGCACAACTATCGCACGTGTTTCCCCAACCACATCAGGAGCAGCGCGTGCTTCGAGATCTTAGGCGTGGACATCTTGCTGGACAGGAAGTTACGGCCTCAGATTCTGGAGGTCAGATTTTAATGTCATAATCAAGGAGACGGATATGATATTTTATGTATGGGGTCGATAATAATATTGCACACTGCACATGCATATACAGCTCCTATTAACCCTCTCCCTGCTGGATTAGGCATAGACTGCACGTTAGTGCATCTCCGGTTGCCTGCAGCAGGGAGAGGGTTAATTTGAACAGGAATAATAACAGAAGAGGTCAGATATGGCAGTAGATGAGGAGAGGAATGTGTTTTGTTTCTTTAGTGCTATCAATATGCCTTATTTTGAAAAGTCTCTGTTCACCTTTAGTGCTATTGATATGGACTTTTTCGAAAAGCTCTCTGTCAACTCTCGTCGCCTATGGGTGAAATATTCCCGCAAAGCAATAATTCATTCATTCTCTGTTCACCTAGCAGGTAATGGGTACATGGAAGGATGAAATGGGCATGGAAATCTGAACCTTCTAATGATTTGAAATGACAGCTTGGGTTGTATACTCCTCAGGGAGCTTATGGTATAATTTGGTTAGGATGTTAACTGGATGATGGCTGCATATCGGACCCAGTTTCTCTGAGTGCTGAGTTCACTAGTGATGTTTTACCAGGTGAACCACTCGCCAAGCTTCACGACTGATGCGGACTTGGACAGGGAGATCAAGGGCACGTTGGTGTACGACACGCTCAACCTGATCAACTTCGGAGCCTGTGACCGCCGCAAGTGTATTGAGGAGGAGAAGAGGAAGATCAAAGACAGATTGTTGGGGAAATACAAAGTGAAGGAAACAAAGTGAGTGTCATGTATTATGTTTACTGTCTGATTTGAATTTTGCCAGAACTGAGTACATCTTTGGGTAAATCTAACAATGTTTTGTTAGAACATGTATGTGTGTTGATATCGCTGACAATTTGTATGGATTTTGTGTGTGTGTATGTATGTGTGTGTGTGTGTATGCGTGTGTGATATTATAGCTAACATTCTTGTGCCAGAAACTGTGTGTGTGTGTGTCTGTATGTCTGTGTCTCTGTCTGTCTGTGTCTGTCAGTCTGTCTGTCTGTCTGTCTGTGTCTGTCTGTCTGTCTGACAGTGGTATGCTGGACCAATGTGCTCTACAAAGTGTGTGTGCACCCGACAGTGCTGGGCTGTATTCAAGCTGCACTACATTTCACTACCAAGTGCTACAGCAGCCATTCAGCCAGCACATGGTAGTACTGTACTATGTAGTACTTCAGCTTTCGAGCCCATAGTATTTTGTAGGAAAACATGACACGAATGGACCGGATGCATGCACAAACCCAATTAGTTACTAGTTAGCTACGAAATCATTTAGGCGAGGCACTACTTTATTGAAAAGTAGCGCAGTGAAGCATGCAGCCTGAACACAGCCCTGGTGTTCTGTTACAGGGAGGAGTTGGAGCAGGCACAGGCACAGTTCTTGGAGCAGCAGGAGAGGTACGAGAACTCCCACATGGGCAACTACCGCCGGATCTACCCCTTCCCCGGCGCCGACAAGTACGACAAGTTCTTCCACAGCAGCGGAACTCTGTTCCAGGAGACTGCGGCATTCCGCGCCAGAGCTGAGATGGCCAGGTATGTGACACTCCATCCCTGTCACATCTGATTTCTGTTCTGCGTCAGCACTGAAATAAATGTTCAGGTTAACAAGGCTACGAAATGCTTTTGAGTACAATTTCATATTTAACTCAAACTTTACATTAAGTGCAAAATCTGCATGTACGAAATTGTCATAAAAAATGCTTTGAAATTTCATGGACAGGTACGTGTTCCATCGCAATCGCATCTCCAATTTATTTCTCATTATTCTATCCATGTTCTTAAGTTCAGTTTAGTCAACCAAACTCTTTTAGTTAGCTATATAGCTAGCTAGCTAATTTACCAGTGCAATCTCCAAGTAAAGATTCCCATGTAGCAATAGGGTGAAAAGTTCCTGCTGTGACGTCAACCAATAATTCACTCACTCACTCACTCACTCACTCACTCACTCCCACACACAGCTATACAGTATTTCATCATTCAAAGGGTTATTTTCCAAAGTGACAGTCATCGCCTATGGGTGAGATATTCCCACTGTGACGTAAAGCACTAATTCATTCATTCCAAAGTGTATATTTTTTTATGCTACATTGCATCTATACCATCTATACCATCTATACCATAATTAAATCAAAGTTCATCGTATGGGTGAAATATTCCCACTGTGACATAAAACAATAATTCACTAACTAACTCCTTCTTTTACATTATTCTCCAAAAATATTTATCTTGGTATCATCCCACAGCAATAGAATTTGTCATCATTTGCAGGATGTTTTTCTTCCTGTACATTTTGTTTTCTCAGTTTTACATTTATTCTGCATGACTTGATTTCCTTGATTCCCAGGCTTCAGAGAGAAGAGATAGTTAAGAAGAAGGAGAAGTTGGAATCCATGATCAAGGGAGGTAAGAGGAAAGAAGGCATGCTCCGTCCAGAGTCGCCAACGAACCGCAAACATCGAACACTACGGAGATCAACCATGCCTTCCCGCAAGATCACCTCTAAAGGAGGCTTGAATGTAGGTCGACATTACTAATTCTGTGTTTCTTTCTAATTCTATCTACAGTGTCCCCTCGATATAACGCTGAAGTTGGGGTTCATAGCATACACACACACACCCCCCCCCCCCCCCCCCCCCCCCATGCGTTATAGTACCTGCCTTATACGATATTACAGGGAAATAACAAAAATAAAAATGTGATTCATATCTGACCCCACGTTATATCTGAATCTGCGGTGCATCGAACCGTGTTATATCGAGGGGGCACCTTCTAGTATTGGAAATGGGCAACTCTCGTTGTAGCATCTCTAGCTAGTTGAGATGGAAAGTGTATGCACAATGATCCATAGATCAGGGTATCCTTTCACAAAGCTCTCTTATCTACTAAGAGACTGGTAGCGCTCTCTTAGCAGTGTAT
>JAUTBQ010031558.1:0-18395 GCA_032361185.1 Lepetodrilus ovalis
TTCTTCCACCTCAACCGTGCTTTATATGCCCTCAGCCGTGCTTTATATGCCTATAATCGCTTCAAGCTCAGAGCTTGGAGCGATTATAGGCATATAAAGCACGGCTGGCGATAGGTAGCCGTGATTTAATTGGTGTTATTGAACCAACTACTGCTAAAAATGTCAAAATATTTCCAACCACCAAGGATTATTTTTTTTTTTTTTTTTTTATTTTTTTGTGTGCATAGAATGTATGTCCACTTGCCAAATTAGGAAGACAATACAGTTTTGACATAGATCTACCTACATGCTGTTCCGCTGTCAACACTGTCTAGACCCACCTGATTTTCATTCGGCGAGTGCATTGCGCACCTGTGCTGTTGACAAGTCATGTCTGATTGGTCAGGTTTTTTTTGTGTTATATTGTATTGTCAAGTGACCAATGAGAATGATGACATATCATCACTGCTGAATGGTAAAAGTGTGACGGATTGACAAAATAACACTTTTTATGACAATAGAACTAGGACATTGCTAAAGCTAGCTTTTCTGGGGACCACACACATTCTGAATAGATGCATGAACAACACTGCAGATTTGGAATGTTAGAAATATTAGTTTGTTAAAATGAAAAATATTGATAATTATTTATTTACATGGGGGCCCGGCATCAATGTTCGCGGAAGTTATATTTCTGACACGATATTGATAGGATGCATTGTCCTTGGTCTGTCAGTACCAGTGGGTACTCGCAGGTTTACTGCAACATTCAGCGCTACGGATGTTGCGGATTTCCTCCTGCCCTAAACTGACAAGCTGTGATGTTAGTTAAAGATTCTAGAAAGCAACTATAAACCCTATTAAAAAATATATAATAATTTACATGTATTTATGAGAAATATTATTATTAAGAATATTGACACTGATGAAATACCTGCAGATTTTGAATACATATTTCTGTATATGGGAAATATTTCAGCTTTTCCATCAAAGAAATACTGTAAATTATTAACATATGTTTATATATTTATGTTGTGAATTGTTTTTGCAATTTTCCACATTAGCAAGTTTTCAGAAATTGTATTCATATTAACATTGTTTTTCTGACTTCACAACATTGTTTATCTGCATCTGTTTGGAGTTACAGATGAAATTTATTGTCACGTTTATGACATTTTCTGAAGTATGTCAGTGACGACATTGCCATCTTTGTATTCAATGGGTGGAGTATCCGCATCGACAGTTTTAAATTCTGCGGACATCCTGGATAAAACCATTCAGCATTATAGAACTTGTCCGGAATATCGGATAATCCAGTTAGTGATGGAGGAATTATGGACAGGCCTGAATGGGGCTCTTTAGCAATGTGTCACAGCATGGGGTCGTAGGTCATTATGACTATCACTTGGTCAGAGGTCATGTGACCTTAAGTACATAAAGCTTGATTTGAATTCCTGAAATGTATGACAGCTCATGTTTGTATTAATAATAATATTTGAATCGTCTTGACACTTTGATCAAGATGTTGGGCATTTCCTAACAGACAGGATATTTATATTTGTTTTGGTGGTCAATTATTTCTGACATTCTTGGTCTTTCAAATTTGTACTTCATCTTAGAAATTCCCGATAACCAATCATCTTTGTTGCTTTGTTTCAATTCTAACCAATCAAATGTAGGCAGCTGCTCGGTCATCTTGCCAGCTGGTGACCAAAAGTTGACCATAACTAAATCTGACCAGTCATGATGTTGATGGAAAGATAATTTAATTATTGAAATTTAAGTGTGGCCCCCTTGGTGTCTGTTGCACTCATTCATTGATAATTCATTGAAAGCGAGCAGTTTAATCTTGTACTAGTGGTACTGCAATCTGTTTTTGAAGACCGTCAACCATGTTTATTTAATTTTAAGGATTATTTAGTTTCACAAATGTCTTTTAGGTTACCCTAAATTATGAAGAGCTATTGTGAAGATGGTGAATGATTTGAGCATTAATCTGAGTAAACTGTCATGTTGATATATAGTTCATTGGCTGTCGTATTGATATACAATTCATTGTTTCAAGATTATTGACTGTCATATTGAAATACCAGACACAATTTATTGGATGTAATATTGATATTCTGGACATAGTTCCTTGGCTGTCATATTGATATACTGGACAGATCATCGACCGGCACATTTAGATACAGGACACAGTATATATTGGCTGTCATGTTGATATACTGGACAGATCATCGGCCGGCACATTTAGATACAGGACACAGTATACATCGGCTGTCATGTTGGCGTCGATCAGTTTCATGTTATTGAGATGCATGGTGTGATATCATTGTCACATCACCTTTTCATAATGTATTTATGAGTTCTGAAACATTAATGACAGGAAAATGTCACTGATTTTGTGTAATACAGAGAGATAACAGAAAGGATGAGATTTGAAATTAGCTTCTTTTTGTGTATCAGGAAAACAGTTTTTGTGGAAGTTGTAAATTTTCTATGAAAAAAACCCCCAAACAAACCGAACAATATACATATCAAGGATATTAATAAATGGCAACTTATTTTACAGATTTACAAGATGTTTAAAGAAAACAGAAAGTAATTTTTACATAATTAGCAATATTTTCATTTCAACTTTACATTTGCTATTTTCCTTTTACAATAATAAATTATATTCCAACTGGACATATTATCTTCATAATTAAGGAAACAATTAAATCACCAAATATCTTACTTTTCATGTTAATATTTATTTCTACAGTTGACAGATTACAATGTTCCTAGTGCAGAAACATGGCACTATCACACATATTATTTTCGTATTAAAATTCGAGTTTGCCTTTAAATTCAAATTTATGACATATACGCCAGTGTTGATATCAATCAGAATATATATACAACTCCAAACAGTGTTCAAAATTACTGCTGGAAACTTACTGGCCCGAATAATGATCCAAATAACGAGTGTTTACAAAAAACATGAATTTCTACTGGTCCTTAGGATACCTTTAGCATTGGTAGATCCATAGAGAACAGTATTGCACCTATTGCCACAGATACCTGCCTCTTTGTGTGGCAATTGTACACCTCACCCCACCTCAATTGTACACCCCACCCCCATGGGGTCTTCCGGGATCAGTGTGAGGGTCCTGACAGATACCTGCTGTATTAGGGGCCGTCTTAGAACTGTATTAGGGACAGATGGTCTGGGAGCCGTGTCAAAATATACACTGTGTCCAACTCCAGCATGTTAACATGGCCACTGATTGGGAGAGAAACTGTTCTGTGTGAAGGTTAGTACTCACTGGGATTAGAGGTAACTAGGAGGATGAAAACTCTTAATTAGGAGCATACACCGTTCGCCATTTGTTTTCAATTAGATAAGGTCAGGGTGAACTCTTTTCAGGAACATATTTTCTGAATCAGGAAATGTCGGTGCGAACGTTTGGAGCGCTGATTAGCAATGTCAGGTTAAAAGAGAATTTATTGCAATCATTATATCATTTGTCACAGATTGAATGATACTTATTTGTTTTTGTAAATTACTGCTAGAAAGTGTCTCACTTTGTTAATTATTTATGCACCTTTCTGCAACATTGTTGACATACACACAACTCCATGAGTAATACAAGAGTGGCATAATACCCCACACACTCTTCTTGGTAGGAATGTCTTTGTGTTATAGGAAATTCTGGTTGGAATGACTTTGGTTAGGATTTTTTTTGTTATTTCTGTTAGGGGAAGCTAGTGTGTTGAAATGCAAGCATCTATACTTGAGATGGCCCCGTAGGTGGTCCTTGAACATTTCTAAATATTGTTTGGTTATTACAACTGCCAAAAGGACTAAATATTGTTTGGTTATTACAACTGCCAAAAGGACTAAACATTGTTTGGTTATTACAACTGCCAAAAGGACTAAATATTGTTTGGTTATTGCAACTGCCAAAAGGAATAAATATTGTTTGGTTATTACAACTGCCAAAAGGACTAAATATTGTTTGGTTATTACAACTGCCAGAAGGCCACACTGTTTGCAAGGTGAAGTTGATAGTGCACAAATCTGCCAGAAGGATATATTGGAAGAATACAGGGATATGTACCCTGTATCTTGTCACATTATAATAAGATGGACGAGTACATTGTGGTCTATTGTCGCTATCTGACATATTGGTAAACACGGATAGTCAGGTAAAACATAATGGGACACAATTCGCGACGAGATGAAAGGGGGGATTGTTGTGTGTATTCAGACGTAGTTCTCGATGCGTAATGTAAATGCACTCTCAGCTCAGTGAGAGGTATCTCTCCTCTATGGTGTAGATACATGTTTATCTATCAGTGCCATCAACGCCTCTCGGACCTCTGACATTCCTGAAAATGGACCCGGGATTGAACGCCCATCCATCATGCGATACTAGTATTTATAGCATGGTAGACTGGGTAGATACAGGCCAGATAGACCTTGTGGTTAATAACATAAAGATGTTTGTTATACACATTGCTGCGGCCAGTTAGCTGCTAAGAGGTGTGTGAGTGACCATCTGCCCGGCAGACTGGCTATTGTCTGATAGTGTTCATGTATTGTCGAGGCTGGTGAAGACAAAAGCCATTCCTCGGTTTTCAAAGAGATTTTGTACTTGAACGGATTTGGTTTGAACTCAGACATACAGGACAGTGGGTTAATCACTAATGAGGCTTACAGAGGTATTCTTTGTACATTAAATGGAGTTGAAGTCTTGAAGGATGGTCTTTTTGTTGAATGACGACTTGAACAAAAAACAGTTTTGTTGTTTCACGAGGAGGCAAGCTTCACGTAGTTGCCCCATAGGGACTCCTGCATAATTTTTTTAGAATCCATGTTGGTCACTTTTCACATCTGGACATTTATCTTCAATATGGACCCACCATACCTTGCTAATGCAGATAGCTATAGGAGATTAACCGAATGGATTACTTATGGCATTATTGCTACGAACAAATACCTAGGAAAGGCGTCCTGGTAGAATTGGGAACAAGATAAAGAGGATTATGTTTCCTCAAAGGGAAGCACCTTTATCTTTGTAGCAAAAACGCATGATTTCCTGAAGCTTTGAGATCAAAGTGCCCCCGATTTAGAGCAGACACGGGCTTGGATATGAGGGACAGGGAGGACTAACAAGTCCTCACCTTCAGGACGGCAATACCAGGCTTCGGGACAGTGGAACCATTTGATGCTAGGTCTGTTTGGACATGGTACGGAACTAGACCGGCAACAACAGCTGCTTGCAAGGTTCTATACCGCTCAAACCTACGGGAAGTTATTTATTCATTGATGAGGTACCTGGGTATGCCGAGCTAAGGTAAAGCCGCAGGTGTGCATGCCGTAGTAGAGGTGGGCAACTATGCTTAGTCAGGTGATAGTGGGGGGCTTATCTGGGCAGGAATAGCTGCAGCTTCAGAACTGTCAGGAGAGGATAGCGATTGTCTTCACCGATTGTCTTCACCGATTGTCTTTCTTCACTGGTTGTTTTCACAGTCTCCACAAATTGTCAGTATCTGACAGGAAGAAAAATAGCTCCTTCTAAAATGGATAACTAGATAAAGTCCTTGTTTTTATGTTGCTATAGTTCAAATGTTCGTGACATGGTAAAGAACTGTGCAAAAAAAAAGAAAGAAGAAGAAGCAGAAATTAGTTTATGCCAGAGCTGTGGAATAAATAGTTACAGTTAGAAAAAGGATGAAGATGTTGTACAGGGTTGGGAAGTGGGTGGCGGAAGAAAGGGTCACAACAAGAAGGAATTCTTTAGAGGAGGATGATGAAAATGTTTTGTCCAGACAGATGCATCATAGTTAAGAGATAATTTGCTTAGATGAGGTCAAGACTGTGACCAGACTTGGTTAATACAAAGATAGCCATTGGCAGAACCTGGCCCACTATTAATCACAAGGAGATTACAGTGCCCCCTAGACAATACTAGGAGGAGATAATTAGTCGTGTACATCAACAGGCAGCTGCAGCCCACTAAATTAAACATGGTGGATAGAAACACCCAAATATAACTACAGTTTTTCCATGTGAGCAAACATTTATATATACATATGTTTATTTCTTTGTAAATTTAATCATTGCAAATGGATGAAAGATTCCCGCAGGCAATATTAATAATCGCTCACTTGTAATTTCAGAAGTTAACCAGTTGTAAAATTAAAATATCACATGTTCTTGTCATAAGGTCATAAATAGATTAACGACTGAGCATAAATAATATTAACGTCGTCATACGCCAGTCGTAGATATACCAGACATGTTGTCTCTGTTGAATTTAACTTGGTTTATCAGGCAGAAACTCTCATTTCTTTCTCCCTATTGTTATTGTAAGAAAAGCACTGGGGCAACATCACACTCGTGGAGGTGAGGGACAACATGTGATTTATTTTCTGGTAGATAACTGTGCAGGTCGTTGTGTGTGCGCTAACTGGATTGAGAAGTGTATTGGATGTTGGTGAGAACAACACAGGGGTCTTTGTTTTGTGGTCAGATCAGACGTAGGTGAGCTGTGCAGGCCTACTGCGAGTCTGACAAGTTGTATTCCCTACCAACTGATACTGCTGCTATCTGGTATAGAGGCTCTTGTGGGTCCCATTTCACCCTGTCGCTCTCGAGGCATTGGGTCCGCCCGGCTCTAGGTATTGGGTCCGGCTACGATTACCTGCTTGCTGAGAGTCTGAGACTCTATTCCCTACTGATATTGCTGCTTCCTGCAGGCTAACAAGTGGGTCCCATTTCCATCCATAACCAATGGGTCTGTCAGTCTCTAGATCTAGGTATTGGGTCCAGATCTAGGTATATTGGGTCCGTGGCCTATAGGTATTGGATCCAGTTAACTCCCTGCTGTATACAGAGACGGATTTACTTGGTAGAAGAGTCGCTGATGTGTGAATGAGGATCAGTGCACTGGATTAGGTCGCAGTGGGGGAAAGTGTCCTTCCTAATCGGATACCCCTGTGTTGGTAGACCCCCACTGGATGTGTGTACATCGGATGAGTGGGTTCATACATGCTGATGACTTGTTGTGAGGAACTTTTCCAGGAAATTAAACATTTGAAGAAACTGGATTCAAACATCAACAGAGATAAATCGAGTGTTATCTTCTTGCAATCAAGAAAGTTCAAATATGTGAATAGTTGTCACAGGAAAATATTATTTGTATTTATTTGTTGACGCTGATTAATCGACTTTATGACAAATGTCATGGATAATCTGACAGATATGGTATTTGGTAAAGGAACATTCTCATCAGCAACAGGAATTGCATACAAGATTGTATGCTGATCCAACATTTGATAATGAATAATATTTTCACATTAGATTTGTACTGCCTGAGAATGAAAAGCAAAGACTTCCATTTAACCACAACTGGTTAAAACAAATTTCGAAGATTATTATTTTTTTCCCGGAGTTATATTTTTTCCCAGTGTGTAACCTCCATGTATTTAGCATTTTGGGTTCGTGCTGTCAACTGAGTTGGGGAAAACTTGACAAACAAGGCTTTAAACTGATTCCTTGAGTGATGAGAGAGGTGTGACATTGATTGACATTTAGCAGACGGCACACTTTGATTGACATTTGTCAGCAAGAGCAGACGTCAAATTTTGCTGCACATTTCTTAGTGCAGCCGTACCTGCTTCACACTGAGAGCTGCCTGATCAGCACATGTACCAACGTGATTTCACACGCGCACAGCCACTTTCAGACAAAACAGTGAAATTTGTCGAATAACTGTGTATGATTTACGATTATCTGCCTAATTTTGGTACATTTTTCTCGAGCAGTCTGCCTGTTTTTGTCATCGGGCAAAACGGTAATCAATGTTAACGCGTGTCTATGGATGATGAGCGGCAGGTAACTGTACCTCATTGCAGGGGGAAAGTTGGCTTCAAACAAAGTACCGTGGATGGATGGGGAATCATTTGACTGTGCGTTGTTATCCTCGGCGTGTGGGAGTGTTCTAGGATACAATGACTCCAAGATGGAAGCAGACAACTTATCTATCGAAGCGGAGTTAACAATTCTTATGATCGACCCGCTGTGTTGACGAACATCACATGAGCCTTCTGTGTTTGTATTCTTTGAACAAGTGGTCTGGTTTAGTGGTTAGAATACTAACACACATATCTCTGGGACATAGTTTCAATTTGACCCATTTTGCAAATTGTTAACGGCACCAGGTCCTATTTATCAATTATCGGAGCCCCACGGTATGTCTTTGTGTTGGATTTGAATTGGAGGTAATGGCAGGCCGGCGATCAATGTCAACAATACACCAAGTGGTTATTGTGCTACGCAAAGCGAAATAAATGCAGATCGGGAATTTATGATGGGCTGGCATTGAACGGAGAACGATTTTTTCGCGGAGTGTTGAATTGTCTTCAATTGTCTCGGCGTGTCCGTGTAAACAGGGGTGATGCTGCAAGCGTGTTTTTTAAACAGCCCGGAGATGTCAGGGTGAAACGAGACATCTGCAGATGTAAACACGCCAACACGTGTCCGGAGTCCGAAGAGAGACCGAGTCTGTAGGAGACTGGGTCTGGGACGCTGTGCTTCTGTCAAGGGCAGCAGATGACAGTTGGCCATCGCAGTCCAGCGATCCTCAGTTGAAGACTGACTCCCTGGGCGATACTTTGTTCTCAGGTATTGCTGAACACTACTGATACCATTCTGCCCCTGTTTGCCCCTATTGAACACTACACTGGCGGCAGCCCCTCAACACTACACTAGCGACATCCCCTACTGCTGGGAAGCCCCTCAAGACTGCACTGACGACAGCCCCTACTGGTTGCCCCAATGTTAAACTGGTGATAGCCCCTATTACTGTGGAGAAGTCCCTCAGTGCTAAACTGGTGGCAGCCCCTACTGTGTTGAAGGCCTTCAATGCTACACTGAACGGTGCACCTAGTTCAGGATTAGCGATCTGTGAAATTGTCGTTGAATGCATATTACCTGTCCCTGCGCTCATTGTTCAAGCACGGCACGTTTGAATGATGATTTGCCTGCTGAATGTTAATGGTGTGACAGATGTGATCTGAGGCAAGTCTACTGGAGCGGTTAGCTGCCTGTAAAGTGAACACACAGATCCTACAGTGGTGATCACAGGGCTGTTTTACTCCCGTTCTTCCACGGACAAGACTGGAGTTTCTCTTGGAAGATAATCTAACTCCTAACCGTGTGCAATGGACCAGAAAATGAGTCACGTGCCTTTAAAAAGAGCATGTTGTGATGGAACTGCTTAAGACGTGACTGACACGTGTCTTTATGTAGGAGTGTGCGATATGAACTCATTTACACTTCAAGTCTGGCATGATATGGACATTTATGCCATACACGACCTTGTTTATGAGTGATACACACACTTGTGCCCCAGAGGTCTGCGTGATAATGAACATTTACATTTACACAGGTCTGATCATGCGATTTTAAATGAACAACGTCAACATGCAGCATCAAGTTTGAGGATCTTCAGATTTGTGTTTTGTGGCTAAAGAAATATATCTTGATTTCAGGCTGATGCACTGTGATTCAGCATTTCAAGTTTTGAACTCTTTGCCGTAAAGGATACGGATATTCCCATTTGAAACCGTGTTGTATCACCTCATCTGAAGGGCGATATATAATGGATTATCTCTGGTAGTATTGAATTACCTCGCATCGCCTATAGTACATGTCAGCATTATTTATCTGGTTGTGAATACTCGTGGAAAAATTCCCCAGAACCAGAAGTTAAACTTTGTGTACGACCTGAACTGTGTTGAAAGTTTAGAGTTTCGGAAGGAAGAATTGGAAGTTTGTATTCACTCTCAATGGATATTTGACATGTGGTGGAAGCCTTTGAAATTACCCCCTGTACTGTTCATTCATGCTGCAAGGAAATGTGTAAACTATTCTTAGGAAATCTATTGGATAATATTTGCACAGGTACACAGCATTTAGAACATTGCTTTCTTTGAAGCTCGGAGAGTGAATGTGTATACACCAGAAAAGTGGATGAAAAGCTCAGTGTTATTAAAACAAGTCATCTACACATTTAAATGTTTAATTTTTCTCACTAAACCTGTTGGTGTCCTTCCGTGAATCCAACGCATTGGGACATCAAACGGCTTTGTTAGTGTGCGAGCGGTGTAACAACCGTCACCCTCCACTGTCAGGAGTTTAGTCAGATTACTGGTCAAACAGTGTCAAACTGTTGACTGTTGTGTTCAGTCGGCCTGCGACTCCCGACAGCTCTTGTTGTCCTGCCCCTTGTTCTCTGGCCCTTGTTTCCGAGGCTCGGCCATAGGAGGATTGGATCGGATCGTTATCAGATTACGGAGCCAGAGATGAGTCTCGTAGCTTAATGCTTCACGGTGCATGTCTGCAGATGATATGACTCTTCCAATCCAGATGCCATCTTCTCAGATCTCCTGCTGTTTTAACGCCAGATGTAATCTTTTAACTTTTTTTTTCATTCTCGCTAGAAAGTCTGGTTGTTGCGTAAGGTGAATGGCAACGCGTGATGTAACGGATCGGCCCAAACAATGATCTTGCACCGCTGTTCATGGAATTTGAAAATGTCATCTGTCTGTTAGAACACAAACCGATTTCAAATCTCCGACTCCCAACTCAGGAATTTCCTTGCTAAAAGGACAGAAGTCACATCTGTAAACAAACTCCTCATGCTGTGGTTCTGAAACAACGAGACAATTCAAACAATCGGATGACTCGTCATCGGTTAATTACTTCGGGGGTGCTTTCCCAACTGCAGGAATACATAAATATACACCGAAATGCAGCGTGCATGTGCCGAAATGGTGCATGTGCATTTGTTGATTTATCAATGTGAGATCCCCTTCTACTGAAAAAGAAATATATGCCAGATTGCAAATAATTTTTTTTGTGTGTGTATGGGTAAAATGCATGTTATCACGCTTTGTTCAAGTATGTGTTATATATCTATAAGAGGCCACACGAGGAGTTGAAAGAAAGAGAGAGAGAGAGAGCCCTGACGGAGCCCCTTCTGTACATCAGTGTCACTCTCCTGTAATAAAGTCACAATGTGATGACAGCAGATGAATATTCAGTAAAGCAGACAGACAAGAAAACTGTGACCTGTTACATTGCGTGACCTTCATTGGAGTGGAATTAGTTGTGCGGAAAGCGGTGTTGATGCTATTTTTTTAAAATATTGATTAAGGATAAGTGATTGAAGATAAGGATTGACAGACGATTGACTCTGATTGGATAATGACACCAGCAGCGGAATATAACTCGTATTATCCTCCCAACGTAGTTCATAATTAAGCCGTCAAGACAAGCTATATTGCGTGCGTGTTACGAGATGAAAATAGCTTGTAATAGCTGATTAATACTGGCTATTACTTGTAGAAAATCTGGACCATGTCACTGCTGCCCCCTGGTGGTATAAATAACTACATGTAGGTTGGTGGAGACGGATATTGGCACCTATAGAGACGCTTATGTTCATTGGAGGGTATTGATCCTTGAGTTAATCCCTCCCTTGGATACCATGGAATATCTCCCGGAATATCTCTGTCATCGGCAGCCCAATGGATGGTGTCAAGTTTCAGCGGAGTCAATTAATTTATGATCTAACGAGGGGGTCAAGTTGGAGTGGGACATTATAGTGATGAAGTAACTTTTCACTGCTGTAACTTATTGGTATCAGGAAAGTGAGTTATCAGTTGGGTGTGTTGTGATCAACTGTGGATGAGATGGTAAAGCCTGTGCTATCTGATGAACATTCATGTCACATGTCATTTTAAGCTGTATGACAAACAGATGACAGTGAGAGCTTTACTGCTCGTTCTAGGACAAGGTTACCAGGGTATCGTATGCTTGTCATAACGGTATCCTCTCATTTCAGTTATTACATAATCATATGACAATTTACACAAGAGTAGGATGTGCTGACTGAAACTTGGCATGTAATGGATAACTGAATCAATTCCGTGACGGATAACCCAAGATAACTAATTTTGTGTGTGGATATCGAAGTGTGACAGATAACTGAGGACAACTAGGTGTGTTGTGGATAACTACATCTGTGTGGTGGATAACTGCATCTGTATCGTGGATAACTACGTGTGTTGTGAATAACCAAGTCTGTGTTGCTGAGGAATTGTTTGTTAGGATATTCCGTCAGCTGTTACCAGTGGCTGCTGCTTGGTGCTGATATACTGCTGGGCAATTGATTGAAGCACTCTAGTTAACCCTGGATGAATTAACACGTAAAACTTAACCCACATCAGCTTTGATTGAACATGAATTCACAACTCAGGAGCTGCTTAACACTGGCAGTTTTATGAACGGCTTTCATGTTCTTGGATAATTAGCGAATTTTCGGGTGGCTGACCGTTTCTATTGTTTGAAGCCACGACTGCTACTAGTGCGAGTGTGTGTATATCATGGTGCTCTTACAAACGTCAAAAATGAAGTCGACAAGTGCAGGAGACGATACGGACGGTCTTCCGCAGATCCCTCCTCCGATGGATCTGTTGCAATGTTCCACTTTGAAGCTCCGGTCTCCGGACAGTGATGTCCCGGGTCTTTCCTCAGTGTCCCCACTGTCCCCCGAGTCCACCCCCTTCATCCCCGGATACAACGACGTGGGGTCCGGAAAGTGCGAGAAATGCACCACCGGAAAATGCACTGCGAAATTTATTCATTTGCAAGGTAGGTAACTTTTATGTTATCAAGCAGAAAGGATTTAACAGTTTTGGTAAATTATGAAGTAGAAAATTTCTCATTTTTACCTTTTTTAATACACTACTTTCAATGCACTACAAAATCTACGTCCATTTGGAAAGGCAGGTATCTTTAGCATTTTTGAAACGGAAAAGAATTTTCCCGTTTAATTTATTATGAAGTAAAATTTCTTTTTAGCCATTTTATTATGAAACTGAGATTAAATTGTACTCAGTTAATCGACAATGAATTAATAATTAATTTTAGTTGCTTGGTAGGTCATGCGATATGTCTACTGCAGTTGATAACAGTTTTTTGAGTGGCTTGATCTATTTCACCAAATGTCAACTGGTGAAAGTGAATGATAATTGTGTGAGTGTGCTGATTGTGTGATCTTGTGATGATTGTGTGAGCGTGCGAGTTGATCGCGTGAAGGGAGTGTCTAACTGTCTTCTTCCAATATAGACTGCTTCCCCATTAAGAAATTATAGACTTTGCATGGGTCTGTCCATGGTTAGGATTTCATGAACATATTACCCCCAAGGTAGGATGTTTTGCCTGGCTGTAGAAACTCAACCAAGCCGAACTAATTTCATATCTTTTTCGGTCATGTTTATGATCTTTTTTTTTTTATCAGTTCTTTTAATGACTTGTTGATTATTTTTCAAATCTAATATCAATATGTAGGTTACAACAAAGCATTGATATTTAATTATACTGCTGGAAAGATCACAATTTTTCAACTTATAATAGTTTTGTGAAAGAAATTGTCTATAATATTTCATTATCAAAACGACTTTGACTAACATATTGACTGATTATTCAAGGTCAAATAAGGTCGCATCATGAGGTCAATGTCTGTGATTACATGTTGAGTGATTATGTTCACTCATGCAGATTCACCTGTCTACAATTAGTTATGCCTGATTCGTTAATTTCTTTTCTTGTTATCAGCCCTGATTATGCATTAATATATTAATAATATTGTGTTGATGCATTTCAAGGATGTGAATGTCTATGTACATAATATTTATTACTATCAACACATATCTTTTTTAGTTGAACTAACGCATAAATATTTTTGTTGAACTATCATAGTACTGTTTGTTCACAGACACTAACATAATTGCAAATGGGACACACACCATATCTTATTATTATTATTATTATATGAATAACATTAAATTTTACATTTTGAAAGTTCTATTGAGATAGTCGAATGAGCATGCTGTTTAGGATCTGGACCAAAAGTGATGTCTATCTTATGATTAAGTAACAGTTGCCAATTTCCTCCCAACTCCCCTTGGGAGCCAAATTATTTCCTGTTCAGAATGTCTGGCCAAACATTGTTCCTCTTCTATGAATGGTTTGTCAGGCATGCCTAGAAGCAAATGAAAGCAAACAAGTCTTATTTGAAAACATGCCAGAAGAATAGCTGGTCCAGTGATAATTGGTATCTTCCCCCTCCCCCCAATTCTCTGTGGCTTCTGGTCAGGGTGTCTGGACATTGAATCCCCTGTAAATCCCCTGTAAATCCCCTGAGAATTCCATGTGAATCACCTGCAGTGGTCATCAGCTGTTTTATGTGTTTGGGTGTTGTTTTGACTTTAAAATATGTAGCTCCGTTACTGCCAGGGCAACCATTGTAATGTGCTTTTCTAAAATTGTTGTGATTGATATCGATACAGGAGAATACGATTAAATAATCAACATCCAACATAAGGACCGTTACATGCTATCTATCTGATTCTTAGATTTAACAATAGGCACTGTTACCAGTGGTCGAAACTCGTGAGAAAAGTATCAATTATCAACATGATCGATGGAAAGTGAACAGTGCATCTAGAAAAGTTGTCAGCCAGGCTCAGAAGTTTTGTTTCGGTCTGTCGGACTGATAGCTAAATGTCAAACAATGTCACTGGCTAAAGTGAAATACTTAGTAGCTTTGAATTATCTGTTTTTCTTAGTGTTACAAATATTAAATAGTTATGTAGTATTAACAGGTATTGATTGGTCTGATGTGGACATTGAAATCGGTTCTGTTACAAATATAGGATTTTTGTAGAAATCTTTTTCATTTTAATTTCTTCCAATTTATTTTTTAATTAATTAACCTTCAAATCAAAATTAATGCTATATAACTGGCAACTCTGTATATCATAGCAGAAATTATATCTGATATATAACAATTCTGTCAATGCCATTGTATTTGAATCAATATCTATATACATTTTGTTATACAATTTGCATGAACAGCCTTGGCATAAATGAATAGCTCTGACTATGATAATACCATCACTAGTCCTATTGTCGTGTTCATTATAATTACAGGCATAGAGTTGGCTGTCAATAATGAATGTGTGGGTTCATTGCAGAGTGACCCGGGAGTTGACCCTTGAAGCCATTGTAAACCCTGTCTGGTCATTTATCTCCCGCGTATTAATGATGTGCGAACATTCATCGGCCGGCTGGACAATACAGGTCCTATAACTCCTGATTACTAATTCCTATTACTCATTACTAATTCCCATTTTTACCAGTTACTCGCGACCCCGCGATGTCGCATGCCCACCTCACACGGCCGACGATATGATTTAGATGAATTCGAGGCAATCAAAATACAATTCTGCTATCTCGATATTTCCTATTATAAGCAGAGGTATTAGCAATGGGATGTTGTATGGAAATGTAACTGGTAATTTCTAATAGAGTTGGATTTTATGATGGGTTTCCATTCATTCACTGCCGACTTGCTCTATGGAGATGGCTTAATGGGTGGAAGGGAGATAACTCCTGTAATCATAATGGTTAATACTCTCTGCAAAGAGCTTGGCAAGCTTAGTGTGGCATGGAGTATTCCTACACAATAGATTAATATTCCTTTATAGTACTGGGATGAGATTCTATTGCAGTTTGTTCTGTACTTACAATAGTAGCATGATCAGATTATGAGTAAATAGTTAGTGAAAGTATTTGTGCCATAATATTATAATTTTAGCATTGTAATTAAACAATAAATGCAATAATGACGATTAAATTACACAAGGAAATACCTTGATCATATGAATGTTTTCCCTCAGTATGTAAAAATCTAAATACCCATGTTATTAACTGTATGGTATGTGGATATGGTCATGGTTAAGGAGTGGATTTGATGAAAACCTGATGAAAATCTGCAATCTGCAATCTGCAATTGACCAATAAACCATGGCTGTCATTAGATTTGATGGTTTATAGTGTATGAAGTTATTTTGTATCTAACACCTATTGTGTAATATTTAAAGTTATTGTATTTCGATTGGCTTATACAGGTGTGTATTTCTCCCGGGTGCAATAAATGTCCTTATCCCGAGCATAGTTAACATCCTTGTACCGCTCTAATTGAATAAGTTGTGCTCGTGGATTGTTATCACATTTACTTGTTCAGCTGATCTTTATCCCAGGGATTACTGGAGGGGCATGTAAGACAGGTCTGGGTGTAAGGCTAGGAGTTGTCTCTGTCTGTGATACTGGCTGGATGCCCCCTGGGAGAGCTTTAATGAATTCCCTCGGGCACAATCTGCTGGCCGGTTAGCCTCCTGCGTATCTTTAGAATTAGGAGCTTGTCGTGTACATGCTGCTGGGTAGTGGCCATTTTGAGAGGAGAGAGAGAGAAAGAGATGAGAGAGGAATGGGAGAGAGTGGAGAGAGAGGTTCTGCTGTCACGAGGTAGCGTTGAAAGGAAGCAGACGGCAGGAAGTGGTCTCAGCAGACGTGTGGATGCACTGGAAAGTTAGTCAGAAGCTGAGGCTGGCATCACGCTAACAGAGGAATCTGATACCCTTCACTGATAGGGACAGGGGGTCCTATAACACTATCTGGGATGTTGGATCCAAATTGGACTCAAGCTTTTGGACGGGAATTTACTACGTTTTTGGATGTTTCCGGAATGCTTTGTAAGTAGTTTGTTGATTCTGGGGGTCTTTGTTAAAAGAAGTGTTTTCTATCATCCATGAATGCACAGTTTGGGGATTGGAGTACAGTGATTTTGGCGCAGTGCCGACATCTTGGTGGATGGTTGCCATGTAACGATGTCGGTGGGATGGTGGCTGTAGGGAGGTGACACAGATTCTGGTTGTGGTGGATCACTATCGTGGGTCACAAGTCTCATGGGTCATAATCGTGGGTCACAGCTTACATCAGTGACTGTAATCTATGGCAGTGATAGATGTAGATGCAGTGACATGTTTGTTTGTGTGACTTTGAATGGGAAAGTCTCTTCAAGAGTTGCCATACAATTAGTCTGCTATGTTGGCATACTAGCCTGATAAACCATCTATGTTGTCATAACTTGTCTGCTATAACCATAGATATTTTTACCAGCCTGTTAAATCCACCCATGTCAGTGTTCAAAATAAAAATAAATAATTAGGGGGTCATTTTCCATAGGCCCAATGTTAATTGTGGTAAAATCTGCAGATACCTTTAACATTGCAGATTTTCAAATGACCCCCAGGAACCCCTCCATTTCGATCACTGCATGTTGTCATACTGACATGAAAAAAACCCAAACTATTGTCCAACTAGCTAGATAAAACCACATGTTGTCATGCCAGCCTGTTATATCCACATATGTTGTTATACTGACCTGAAAAACCCCAAACTATGTTGGCCCACTAGCTAGATGAAACAACATGTTGTCATGCCAGCCTGCTATATCTACCTATGTTGTCATCATTACCTGTGATATGTACACAAGTTGTCATGCGATACTAGTATAATATATCCATTCCTATTAGTATGCTATAACCTCCCATACACCCACTTGTTATATATAGCATGGTATGTCCATTCAAGTGATCATACTAGTATGCTATGACCACCCAGTTGTCATATAGTCCTGTGTTTTATCCATACAAGTCTTTAAAAGTTTGTTATAACAACATATTGTAGTAATTAGCAGTATTCTATAACCACCCAATATTCTAGTTTACATCAAATGTCCTTTTACTGTCGTACACCACACCATATATTCTCAATCCTGTCCGTCATGAATGTACAATTTTCCAACTTTGACCTCAAATGTGTGAAGATTATAAAATTGTGTCTAGTGGCCATCATGAATCGAAAATTTCAGATAGTTTAGGGACGAATTTGAACAGAATACCGAGTAACCATGGATACCAGAATTATTTTAATTCTCCAGTGATGTGGCTAACTATGAATGATAGTCTAGGACTGTCAGCACACAGCTGGCAACGGAATCACAAGTTTACCTAGGCGAAGAGATAATCACTGATAACTCTCATAGTTAGTTTATCATTCAGCCGGTATCTCCGCATCTTTCAATATATCATTTAGTAATGTGTTTCATTTTGGTTCACAACATTCTTGGATTTTATATACCTTGACAGTAATGTCATTAAACCCACTGGCAATTTGTGTTAAGTAATAATAATAATAATAATAATAATAATAATAATAATAATATTAATACAAATAATGATAATAATAAAAATAGTAATAATAATAATGATAATAATAAAAATAGTAATAATAATAATAAAAATAGTAATAGTAATAATAATGATAATAATAATAAAAATAGAAATAATAATAACAATAATAAAAATAGTAATACATGTAATAATAATAATAATAATAATAAAAATAGTAATAATATTAATATTAATAATAACAATAATAATAGTAATGA
>JAUTBQ010031669.1:0-18391 GCA_032361185.1 Lepetodrilus ovalis
TCATATTCAAATAGTATACATCAGTAGAATTTATTAAAAGTAATTTACTTTCATCCTCTGAGACTATTGACAGTCTAGTTCACGAGCTACAAGTTCCCATTCTGTACCATATTGGAAAAACATGTATTTCTGAATGGTTGGTTTATGCTTGCACAGTAATGGCAAATATTTATTACTGCAAACAACACAAAAATGTGATGACATTTAAACTAGAAACTGAAAATTAATAAATAGCTGAAGGATAAACTACAGGGTCATCAGAGCACACGGTCTGTCATCATGGACGGTCATCATGGACGGTCATCATGGACTGTCATCATGGACTCCCATACACGCCCACATCGTCTGTCATCATGGACTTCCATGCATGTCCACAAGTCAATCTCTATTCACGTCACAACTTGTTATATTACAGAAGCTGAATGACGGGCAGAAAGCAGATGGTCCGAATCCGGGATTTCAGCTCCGAGAAATACAATGGCCTTTATTGTGGAGAGGTTGCTACTCCCAAGGGCCCAAGAGGCAAACCTAGTTTAGCGACATGCAAAGGAATAATTAAATTAAGTTTGGGAAGTTGCGTTATTAAGAATTAAATTTTCATTGTGTACCAATTGGAAGACAACTTGCAGGGATGAAACACTTCCAGCATTTGCCAATGTACCGTAACTATTGATATTATTAAATAATACATAAATATGCCAACAGCTTATGCACAAAATGAAGATGTTTCATAATCTGATCATGTGTGTGTGTGTGTGTGTGTGTCTTTTTCTTGGAACAAAGGAATGCTGTGTGAACTTGTAATAACAATAAAAGGGACAACATTAGAAATGGAATGTCATTTATATTGCATTGGTTGCGGGCTGGCTGTGGGAGGAACAATGATGGAGGTTATCGCACAATTTCAAGATGAAAGGAAGACAGATCATACAAGTCAGAGAACAGTGCTATAATGAAAACAATGGCTGTCTGGCCCACAGAACAAACCTCCATCATCATAATGGTGCATGTGTTATAAGTGTTATACAACACTGTGGAGTATGTGTTATATCAGACTGCATCATTATAGGTCATATGCCCGAAGCTGAATATACAGTGTGGTGAAAAGGTCAAGGTCACACACAGGGCACAACTCAAGTGTTATCTATATTCATTAGAAGATGTTGAATTATTCATTGCATCGGCTCCCTAATCTCAACTTTGGAGTGCATCATTAACCGAACATGGCAATACAATAACCTTTGTTGTGTTAATACCTAAGCCATATACCTGAAGGATATTAGCATGGCCAATACATAACCTTTTGTTGTTATTATTTATGTGTACTTAAAATTACTTCCATAATATTACAACATAAACTAACAGCCAATCTACTTAGAAGTTTGTCTCACGTTTTAATTGTGACACTGCCAAAACATAAAATTATCAATAGTTTTGCTGCACGAATTACAATCAGATAGCCAAACGCTTTCTGAAACAGGATATTGTTGGTTCACCATGAACTCTGGAAACCAATGCACTCATTATGCTGCACTAGTGGGCGACAGTTTCTCTTCTTGAATAAACATTTCACCTGTCAATGAGTGAACTGAGTGCCTGCTACTGGTCACACCCTTGTTCACTGTGGTGCTGACGGTTTCAGTTCATCACTGGTCACAGTCATCCATCAAACATATCGTTAATAGCACCATTAATAGTAAACTATGTGTCGTGACCTCTGTAAAAGCTAGGTTAGCCGTCTGGCAGTAGGCTTGTGACTGGGGGTGATGTGTATGAGCAGAAGAGGAAGGGAAGAGACCTACAGTATATTTCTATCTATCAAATCCACAAGCAGCCAATAGGCTATGTATCTTTACCACTGGTATTTTTCTAAAGCATCCATTGAGCAAATTTAAGCCAATATGTATATTCCGGTAACTAAGGTTGGTTGGTTGGTTGGATGTGGACACTTTTCAAGATTATTCCACAAATGAAGGATATGGTTCAACTTGTTCATTGGAATGACATGAAAACAGTGTTCCAGAAAGCCCAAAGAAAAAGATTAAGGCTCCAGAAAGCCAAAAGAAAAGATTTGAGGTTCCAGAAAGCCAAAAGAAAAGATCGAGGTTCCAGAAAGCCAAAAGAAAACACTGAAGTATTCATCGATTTAATTTGAAAACCTGTGCCTCCAGAAATCTGACACAAATGAGCGGAAGCTAGCCCTGTACTGATGGCAGTCTGGGAGCAACGAGTCCCAGCTGGCTGTTGACTGTAGTGTCGGGGCTGGCCCTCCAGGCATGGTCAGGGGCAAAGGTAATGTGCAGGTCTGTGCTGTCAGTCTGGTCAGAGGCTGCAGGCTCCATCCTGCACTCAGCTTCACCACAGCAAGCCACAGTTCAGCCTGTTATTCCACAAAGGCCTGTTTCTGTACCTCGTTGAGCCAGCGATTACATTCTCACTCCTTCATCGAACAGTAGGATACATTGATCAGAAAATACTTCAACATAGCATACTGTGTTACATCCTTGGGGAACAGCTATCGTTATTACTATAGTACTAGCAGAAACTAGTTGGGATGTAAAGCAATTCACATCCTTGTTGCCATGGAAACATCCATTACCAGAATTACATTACATTAACGGGATCATATTGCATAAATAATGATCATGAATCTGAATGTAAACAAAATCCATACATTACTTTGGGTATTTCAAAGGATTGCACTGAATGAATCAATACTTTTTTTTAAAAACTCATTTTACTTTACAGACTGCAACAGTTGGCCATGTGCGATACTATCAGTTAATGTCAATATGTACTCATGAACTTCAGTGATGGTATCTTGTTACGACCAATCACTGCTTTTCCAATAATCCTTGCTGGAAACCCTGGTCCACGTTGCAATTTTCCAGATAAATGACATTGTGCTCTTGACATTAAAAAAAATAAAATCCATTGACTAAACTGGGTTAATTCCCTCGTAAAACTTCACACTTGGACTGAGAAAATAACTTCAAGCCATCAAAATCTGGAATCACTTTGCAGTCATTTACAACATAAATATAGCTAGGGCCGAGTCTCTATATTATTAGGAGCATGCACTAAGACTTTAAAGTTTATGTTCACTTATTCTTAAATAGGAATTCCTTTGTTACACACATGCCTGTAGAATTTTCCATTCTTAAAATTACATTAAATTTAATACATTACTATTTTTATTGTAGCATGGTGGTCTTCAGTAGCATATCCATAACATCACGAGAAGGCAGTGGGGAAAACAAGCACTTGAATTTTAATATACACTACAAGAAACAGTACATTAACATCTCCTGATCAGTGGAGAGAAAGACCGGTGAATGGATGCCTTATTCCCAGAGACTTGTTTTGAACCAACAATAAATCACCTTAGCTGATTGTGCAGGGCGAACAAATGAGTCTTTCTAATGGCCTGTTGTTTCCAGGACAATTCCTGTTCCATTATATGTGTGGCTGACCGGCCTAGCATACACACACACAGCCACAGCCTGGACAAAGATATAAAGGCAGCAGCATCCATTCTAAAGATGTTGCTATGGCTACCAGGCCATTAGTAGTAATTTGGGAGTTGGATTTGAGCAGAGCCAAATAGAGAGTGTCTGGAGCCAGTGATGGAGCTGCCATCTGTATTCAAACTGAAATGAGATTTTCCTGGCCGACAGTTAATTTATTGAATGCCCATTCTGAAGTACAGCCAGTTATTTGCTGGAATTTCAGTAATGTTATTCGAGCTACCTGTTAGCAAGGACAGGATTCAATATATTGAATATCTGGGGAATATTTCTGAATATTCTAAAGCCTGTCACTCAAGTCCTTTCAATGACATTTAGAAATGCTTCTAGAATTCTGATGGAAATGTTAAGCTGTATGGTTGTCATGGAAACCTGGCTTGTGACATTTCGCTCCTCAGTGCAGAAATTTCTCATCAACAAAATAGAGGCTGAAAATAACTGTTTATTAAAAAACCCTTCCAATTCTCATCAAACTCAAACGGTATTTCCAGAAGTTAACTGTATCAATGCTCTATGTGCATAACACTTGCATACCTAACAGTTTTTTCAGTACAACCTTGGAGAGTATTTATGGCTTACTTGTCAACAGGATCTAGACATACCGTAATAAGGGAAGAAATCCTGGAAATACATGTATTAAGTTCAGAAAGAATCTGTTAGTATTGACGATTTCAAGTCATTCTAGAAAGCTTACAAATTGCTCTCATTCTATTAGAGAAAGAAAATGAATGAATGAATTGGTGCTTTACGTCATGTCAGGAATATTTCACCCATAGGCGATGACAGAGAAAGAAAACAAAAACTTAAAGAATTATTATTTCAGAACACAAATGAAGCTTTACCTATGATTTTCAGGCATTGCAAAAAGATATATTTGTGATATAATATTTAGATATACTTGAACAACTAAGAATCAACATGGAATAAAATACCCACACACTCTAGGCATGGTCAAGCTAATATACGGATATACTCATAATTATTTCACAAATATTCTGGTTAAAAATTACACTTGTGAAATACTGATATCTTGATTGATTGAACTATTGCTTTACGTCGCAGCGGGAATATCTCACCCATAGGCAAGAAATATTGATAGTGGGATCTTTACCAATACATGTGTACCCAACCTTACTTATTGAACAGAAAATTACCAAAGGTATAAATTTATTCTTGCAACATAAAACATGTACTGAAACACCGCTTGTTTTGTACTGTTGTGGATGATTCATGAATTAATACGACTATTGACTTAATTCAGTCAAACCAGCAATGCATATATGCTTTGTGAATCCCCTCCAAACCCCCCACCATATTAACACATTGTTTGCCCGAACACTGTCAGCCAGTTTCCACATAATGCAGACCAAACATGACTGGTGAACCTCAAAGGTCAGGGCTATCTCTTTCTTCATCAAACATGGTGAAACAAAGACCTCTTTCTCTGCCGGGATCAGTGCATGTATTGTGGACGGCTCTATCGCCCTACATGTCCATCCAACCATTGCGCTTCTATTGTCCTGTGTGAAGTCCTGCCTGTATAGTCCTCTATAGAGTCCTCCATACATCGCTACCTGGTCTTGACAGGCTCTGTAAAACGCACACAAACACACGCACTCTCTCACACACACACACACACACACACAGCCATCCATCCATCCAAGCAGTGTTTCATTGTAACAACAGAGATTTCAACAGTCACCACTTCCTTTCAGAACCACCAAGCCTTTAGATAGTGGTGTATGGAAGAAGAAATGTATGCATTGAATATATTATGTTCTGGTAGTGGTGCCGTTACTAGGATACGAGAACAGGGGGGAGCCGTTTTCCTGATCCGTCTCTCAGATAGACTTATAAGAAGTATTTGTAGGTGACCGGAATAATTTCTTATTCAAAACTGAATACTTTTCTATGAAGAACAGATAAATTACAGAGAGAATGCTATTTGAGGTCAAGAGGACACCAAATCAAAGTAGACATAGCTTGCACGATATCAAAATACAACCACAATGTATACAAGATAGATAGATACAGAATAATGCATTATTAATACACGATATCAAAATACTTTACCACAAAGACCACACTGTAGCAGCATGTAATCTAGGATGTAGTAGATAATCAGAGACAGAAACAGCTATCACTTGTACTTTGCTCTGTACCGAGTACCGACTTGTATGTCACAGTATAATCTCTACTCACATTGCCAACTGTTTGTCTATATACCAAGTAACATCTATGTTAATAGATGACAGATTAATAGTGTAGTTTTACTAGGGCGATCCCCTTCCATCCAGTTTATATATAAGTATAAATGCTTGTTGGCAGTGACTGGCTTCACAGAGGCCAGGGCTGTGGCATTATCGAGGTATCGGCTAACTCATGTTTCATTAAGTACTGGTTAATTATTCAAATGTTGTTTTCAATTGACGGCATGGAATTTAGTGTAGCATTACCATAAAGTACACAGAACAGTCTGTTCCAACGGGCAAAACATCGATGTCCACTAGTAGTTAAGCATCCATCCACAAAGACCTGTACTTTTTTCTTTTCTTGAGGGTATTGATCTAAATATCAACAAATATTGAACTAGAAATCAATAATGTTATGTCTGTGAATGGGATGGGTGAGCACGGGAGAGTTAACATGGTTAACCATCTCCCAGCTGGACTAATGGCAAACGTCTGTTCATGTGGCCTGTGTTCTCACTGCTGTAATGGTATTGTTTGAACAAACTACGGGCATTGCCTTCATGCTGAACTTTCAAGGCTTTGTTCTCAAATTTCTGGTAATATTATTCCTGTCAGCTGCAAAACTTGCTCTAAAAAATAAACAACATTCACACACCAATATAATCTAAGTTTCTAAATTGTGTAGGTAAAAATTATAAATACTGGAATTTTAATGATTTTTGTGATTGGTAAGTATACTTTTATTAAGCTTGTGTACAGAGAACAACCATGTTCTGTTGGTAATGCAGACACACAGAATTAAAAGTGATAATCTCACAACCCTGCACTGAGCCTAATACCCTTAGCAAACACTAACACGCTTGTGTATGTTATCTGTTTTCCCATTTATTCATCACAACCATTACAAAGCCCATGAAGCCGCATGAAATAAATCACACTCTTGCACTTTAGCAGAACAAGAAAAAAAAGTAATTTCTAACATTCCAACAACTGAGAACATGAGCATTCCATTCAAAATTTCAACATTTGTTAGTTTAACGGCACAGGAAGTAGAGAGATTGAAGCAAGATCTGTGTTATACACTAGATCCTGTTACAAGCCTGAAATCATGGTAGGTCCTGCCCACTGGTATTAACCAATAGCTACTTGTACATGCTGAAGGGGCACCTGCCAGTAAATCTAGTACATGTATGTGGATGTTGCTTGTTTCACTCCAATTACCAACACTGCACAAAGTATTTTAATCATGTAAAATGGCTGCCGGCCTGCCTGGAGTGGTGAGTGTACAGTAAACCCGAGCTATGGCATGCTGTGGTTAGAATGCATGAGTTAACAGCATCTGAGTTAACAGCATCTGCTCGATATATAGACACCACTCAACTGTGTAATGATTATCACTAGAGAGTTCTGTTGATGGCAAAAACGCATATACCATAGAATGCATCCTTCCGATTGCAATACTGGCATGAATTCGATGAACGATAATCATGCCAACTGGTTAACTCGGTAGCGCGCTCGTCGAAAACATAGCTACAGGCGTTCTTAACTGACCTAAATCGTGAAATGAGAAATGCGTTTTGAAATAGGGGAACACTGCGTTTAGTGGTATTTTTCGTATAAAGGTTACTGTCAGTGGTACACGACCATCAACGCTGTTGCATGACCGGCTGACAAGGAAATATATTAACGTTACAATGTGACCCCGCTCTCCGTTTTGAGGTGCTTCTCAGTCATGTCGTGTCGGTCGTGTCGGTGGTGGGAAGGACAGAAGCCGGTCACGATGTCCTGTTATGGTGGTAATGTACTACGTATTGAAGGAAACAGATAAGGAAACACTTCAAAGTCTTCCTTCCCATTGGGCACAATGTCAAATATAGCTCTCTAGTCTGGATAACTGTTAACAATAATCCTAATTCTCTCTAAGCAGATTCTCCATCAGGACTATCTTAGTCATCTGAAATTGTTTTTTAACAAAAATGTTTAAACTACCTTAGGAAGCAGGTGTATCATAGACAAGAAACTTTTCTACTCCTGCCTGAAAATATACTGTGATCAGACTATCTATGTTGTTATCGGCAGACACTTCTGTCCATTATTTGTACGGGTTATCTATTAGTCATGAGGTGGAAATGCTGCGCTGGTGATCACATGGTGGCAGCTGGATGGAGAATATCGACACACCACACACAGGCCTTGCTGCACAGCAGATCTATCCAACATGGTGGACGTAGTTGCAGGGCAAGATGGAAATTGAACATTTGAACCAGCTGTCAGTCACTGAAACAATCTCCCAATGTACACACACACACACACACACATATACATACATACCGGTCCATACATACATATACATACACACACACACACACACACACGTACATGCATATGGAAAGAGACAATGTTATGATAAATTTAACTGCCAAATATTTCAAAATTTATGGGATGGTAAGTGTATAATGAAAATGTGTATTCATCGATATCATTGCGACAGCATGTGGTTGGGAAATTTGATAAAATATGCGACAGATGTTTCCAAGTGTACTTTGGACACGTATTAATAAACATTCATTCACAGGGAAAATGACAGATACAGTAGTATTGACATAATTGTAAAGGTAAAAAAAATATGTCATGAAATTCAACATGATCAAATATGCTGATAGTAACTATATTGGGATTATCTTTTTTATTTCTCTCTCTCAAATGATTACAGTAGTCAAAGCAAATCAGTAATGAAAACATTATTACTATTCACATGAAGCATCCATACTAAATGAATACTAGTTCATTTTCTTTTAAATATTTATTAAATGGACGAGATATTATGGTCATATTTTAAGCTTTTAAAAAAAACCTGAATAATTATTTCTAAAACCATATTACTGAACATAACAACATTCCATTCCAATAATTGTCAATAACAGGAAACCTGATATGTTCAGAACGAACTGAATTTAATATTCAACACAGTACATCAGCCCTATATTTAGCAGAATATCATGGTGCTCCACCATGGTTATCGACCGGCCATTCTGGAAGCTATTCTGCCAGCGTCATCAGGTTTTATGGCAGCGCTGGCCAGCACCAGATGAGCAGGCCGGATCTACAGGATGTGATGGAGTGGGGACCGTCTTCGCTCGGTCCTATTCACCCACCACCATCACAATAACAGAAGCAGGACCCGATCAATCTATTTTCATTTGATGTCCTCACTACCCACACACTGAACAATTTTCCCTGGCTTCTAATCGAAGAATAAAAAAGCTGCAAATTAGATTTATTCCCTCCAGAAGCAAACCAGAGAAAGAAAATCAATAATTAATCCTGATCCTTGTGCAGTTGCTATGACAACCAGACACCGAGTTAAGGCAATCAAATTACCAGAAGCCAAGTCTCGACATAGGTCAGCCTTCTCCATTGGAAGAACCCTATTGGAATTTCTACTGGTTATGTCAGCTCATGGCTTTCATGTTAATGTCTTTAACTGTTAACGTCAAAATGTTAACAGGTTTCACAGATCATGTTTCATAGTTGCCATATACTGTACTGCTATTCCAATGATGTATTGTGTGCTATCGATCTTCTTAAATGGACGAAATATCATCAATATACGCTGGTCAGAATGGACCCCACCTGTTGCCATCGTTACCAAGTAGAAATAATACCTCATACTGCCAACAGAATAATAAGCATGCTGTTCTCAACCATATTGTTTTTGTCTTCATTATGTTAAATTTACAATGAATAATATTCCCTGGCATAGGTCACAAAACCAATAATCAATATACCATTGTGACAAGCCCCATACTTATATGCCCATTACCACATGTCCAGCTTTCTAGCACTTATTGAATGACACCTTTTCTCTCTACCAGCAAAGTCACAGTTACGATTAATTACCGCCCATGGCCCACAACAATGCAGCTCTTAATTTACCATCAACATGCAAATCCTGGATACCAAAAGCCTATTATGATGGTGGAAACCAATCAACAGGCAATATGCCTTGCTGGGTTCCAGGAGAGGTTGCCACCAGCAGCTAAACAATGCTTGGCAAGGCTTGGCCAGATTACTGTTCCACAGCTGTACTCGGGAGGTTTGCCCCAGGAGCAAACCTGTACAAGTATTGTGCAACAGTAGATGGTGGCTAAACCTGCAACAACCGGTGACATAATATTGCGTTGCGTAACAATGGCAGGGATAAAGCTGATAACTCTGTGTAATTAACAAAGGGCCTGGGAACAATGCCAGTTTTATATGCACCTCTGTGCAATAAATAATGACATGACCAGCTAGCCAGTCAACCAGTAGCTGAAATAATGCAACACACAGCAGAGATAGGAGAAGAAACTGTGGAAATGTTAAAATGTTATTTGTGAATATGATAGATGTATATATATCCAGCACTAAGTGACAAGATCTTTAAATCAATAGTACATTTGCATCTATATGAGAAGTTGCAGGCTGCTAAAATCAATGTCAACTTCAAAGACATCATTTATACTAATAGGTCATAGCCATTGAGGTAGAAATCTATACACTTCTACCGTGTCAATATTGCCATGTTTACAAGAACAACTGATCAAGGTTTAACTGTAGATTTATATAAATATTATCTTAACTACTCCGAACAGAGAGTGGTGGTGTTGGATAACATTATCTTTAGATGCAGCTACAGTAGTTATGAAATCATAATTATTCAGCAAGGGAAGCAAGCGTCTGGCAGACATTCGCCATAACAAATGTCCAAATAAGGATACAAATGCAAACCACGGCTGTCTAGCAAACAAACCCACTTTACAGGTTGTCAAATATTGCCAGTCAACCAGGGGTGTGTCACGAAATGTTGAAACTGTCTTGTTTCAAAAGCAGTGTCTAGTCTCATGTCATGGAGCAGAGATAACGTATCTACCACATGGACCAATAAATATGGGCGTCATAAATGTACTGTCGAGATGTTTACCACTGCCACATATAGACACATACAGTTTGTCATAGCAGCTTATTCCTTTATTAAAACACATTAATAATTTGTGATTAATTTAATGATAATGAAAATAAACAAGACAAACAAAGACATACTCAAAGATTTTAAATGATTAGAATACATGTTTCCTATCCTATATGCCATTTCTTAGACCAATTATATTAATAAGAACAACCCTATCTGCAATCAATTAAACCGCGGACGAAGGAAGTAGTATGCAAAGAAAGGAACCTGTTAGCATACAAAGAAAACAACTTTGTATGCAAGATAAAGACAGTTAGTGCGGAAAAAAAAGGATTTAGTATGCAAAGAAAAAAATTAATAACGTAGACTACAAAGAAAGGAACTTATCATGTATATTGTGTATAAACACAATAAAGCATGGTAAGCTAACAAACTGTTATGTCGGATGTACACAGTGACATATTTCCAGCCGTCACAAAGCTGATAAACATGTCACTCACAGAGGTCCTTATCCTCAAGGCAAAAATACACGTCCACTCGCATAATAAACTCCATTTCTTTCCTTTGTCAACATGCTCGACTTATCACCAATTAATCATAATTCAACATCATCATTTGGTGTGGTCTGTCATTATTTTTTAAAAGTTGGGCAATAAAAAGGAAAGAATAAAGAAGTCGCATGTTCAGGAAAGTGGCCGAAGATCCTCCTCAATTATTAGAATAGTGTGAAAGGTCAAGAAAAATATGACAGTCAACCATTTTATATCTTAGTACATGGTGAACTGATCATTTGTGCTGTACTAGCTAACATCAAGCAGTGTAGGGAACATTCACATACATATTTTATTATACATATTTGTCCATCTTTGCAGTGTTTACAGAATAAGATGGAAAAAATATTGAAAAGGCAACATCAAATTTAAGTCGACAAATATGGCAAGAAATGATAAGTGTGGATAATTTCCCTCCCCCAAGGCTAGTATTACGGTAGTAAACCCTTAGGTCGAAATGACCGAGAAAGATATATCATATTCAGCATACATTTATGACTTATTCTTGTATGATTTCCAATGCCATATGAGCTGACGTGTATTGTAGAGGTCATTTGTTTGTAAGTCAGTCAGATGTGTAGGAGTTGTTCGCCAGGGGAAACCTCTGCATGCATATTTTGACCAAATTGCATCTCTGTGTACATGGTGTGTCTTCGTATCTATCACCACAATCAAACAACAGACACTCGAAACATAAAAACTTGTAAACATTTATTTCATAAAATACAATAAAGATCAACATTGTATGCTAGATCCTCTATAAATAACAAGATAGTATTTGTAAAAATACCTTTAAAAATATGACATAACATTTTCAATATAAAACAAGCAATACCTTTAACAACAAATTGCAAAAATGCCCTGATGGATAGTTGTCTTCTTTTGTTTTGTATAAGTTTCCGTCTGTCCTGGTTCACAGAAAAACAGGACAGCCAACTCCACAGGCAACAGATGGACTAAGGGACTGAACGTATACATAACACAACTTCCTGCTAACACAGAAAGCCATCTGCATCACTTTAGCTGGCTCCCAACAGCATTGCCCTGTGTTAGGTATTCAGAGAGCTTGGCCAAAATCCAACAGTGTAGTCTTGAGGAATGTTGGGGAGGCAGTTCATTTCCTGCATGTCATAGCACAAGGACAAACGTGTAGCCAGCTTGCCGAAATAGCTGTACAAACAAACACTCTGCATTTTCAAAATGTCTTCTCAAGGACATTAGCATAAAATGTATTAGGACAAGAACCTCTATTCACTCCCAACCCCACTCACAGGATAGCAAATGTCTAGACAGTAATAATATCGAATATTATTACTGACATAGATACAAAAAAACGATAACTTTTAAAAATGTGCTTTAAAAAAAAAATGTTTAAAGGCATACAATCACAGCTAGAACTTGGGTATAATTTCACGATAGTGCTCTTGTAAGTTCACGATTGCCATGGTATAACAAGCTACTCATCTATCAGAGTATCGTTTCTCAAAGCTTTCTTATTCACAATAAGACTGTAGCACTCTCACAAGTGCACAAGTACCATGTATTAGAGATCGCTACGAGAGTGCTTCTGGTCTCGTAGTAGATATGACCGCTTCAAGAAACGATACCCGGGACTTACTATTCTATTGAATAATTTGTCAGAATGTATTCTTAGAATATCTAATCGTCATATGATGACATATAAAGCTTCTGGATGTTATTCAGTCCATCAACCAACACCTGCACACACAACCCTGCTTCCCTTTTAAATAGTTTAGTAAACAATGGTTGTACTGTTTTGTCAGTTTTAAATTGGAAGTGGCATGACCCATTGTTATCCACATACATGTATAACTAACTACTGCTATCATATTCACATGATATATTTTACAATAGAAGATATTAGGACTGAAACCACTACCAGATTTTCATAGCCAACCACTGTAGTTGTTTAGCATAGTCGAGTAGTAGTTGGCTAGTTGTCTCGCATATTTGCATCGATCATATTTTATTCCATAACATAAATCACATCGATAGTAGATATAATCATCTTATTTATCTTCCTCAATGATAATTAAGCTCCTCTCAAATTCCATGACATTAGAACACTATCAGCATGCTCAGTCCAAATCAAAATTCTCACAATGTTCAACAAAGCAAAAGTTAAACATTGAGATATTCCTCATACCAACGACGTATTCTCCATCACTACTTAACCCTCTCCCTGCTGCAGGAAACTGGAGATGCCCTAAAGCAGTGCCTGTGCCTAATCCAGACCGAGAGGGTTGAACATGACAGAATATCATGCACTGAATTTTCATTGAAATATAAAATGCATCGAGCTGAATATTAGGTTGATTGAATTATTGCTTTACGTCTCGCCGGGAATATTTCACCCATAGGCGACGATTATTAGGTGATTTAAGTGTAGCAAACGTCTTCCAAATTCTACATAAAAGTAGCGGAAATAGGTTTGACTTTACGCATTGTGGCATACTATGCATATGCTTAGATTGCACATTGGATGGATTGTAAACTTTCAGTTCATGTTGCTATGATCTGCAAGTCACCATGAAACAGCTTTCTATGTTTTAGATTAACCTATTATAATTATATGCCACCATGCAAAAACTGGTTGCTAACTGAATTCCATCAAAAATAGTTTCTGTAGAAAGTATATGCAATAAGAAGAGCAAACAAAAACACAAAGTAAATTTATATACAGTGCCCGCTCAATATAAGGCTGTTCGATACAGAGCGGATTCGGATATAAGGCTGGGTCAGATGTGGACCCCATTTTTACTTTTTGTTATTTACCTGCACTATTATATAAGGCTGGTACTATAAGGCTGGGGGTATGTCATGGACCCCAAATACAGCCTTATATAGAGGGGACACTGTAATTGATTGATTGAATTATTGCTTTACGTCGCAGTGGGAATATCTCACCAATAGGCGACAACAAATTTATATAATTAACTGAGCGAGTGAATATGCAGTTTAATGTCACTGTGGGAATCTTTCACCCATTTGCGACGAGTATAATTAACTGAAAAGTTATCAGAAATCACCAACTTGAAAAGACCCGGTCATGCTGCTTGGTATTTTTCTTGCCATTTTGTTAGTTTTGTGAGCAGAGCACCCAGTGCTAGTCATCATAGTGACCAATTACAGATAATAATAAATACTGTGTTTTATTTTGAGTTGTTTATACAAGATGTCTTGATGGCCAGCAAGTGTTTTTTTGGAAATGAAATACCCCAAAATAGCCCACTAGTTCATGTAACAGCCAACTGTAGTCTTAGAAGATATTGCATCAGCATACCAACCATTTTGAAACTTTTAATCATGAAAGTTGTCAAACAAGTTCAGAAGAAACAACCATACCTATTGAATTTATCAGCTCAAAGGTGAGGAAGAGATTTTTAAACAATTATTGAAATCTGTGATTGCATGCCCTTAATCTTTAATGTGTTCATTAAAAAAAAATACAAAATAGAAAAAAAATATATATTTCCAAAATGACCTTACGAGAATGTTATTTCAAACAAAGTCATGCACATTGAGCAAGCCATTTTGAATGTTTGCAATCGAGTCACATGGACATCGCTATAAGATCTGTTATTAAAATCAAAAATGTCAAAACAAAACACTTTTTCCTTCTGTATCAAGCAGAAATTGTCACTGGCTCCCCCAACATCCAGAGTAGCACTGGGCAGGCAAACTACGCCCTGCAGATCTCAGCCAGCAGCACCAGCAGGAGAAGATGCTAGCAGCTATTGGTGTGGTGGTGATGGTGGTCCTGCCCAAGGTGTTCCTGTAGGCAGGGCCTGCTGTAACCCCAGATTGAACCTCCTCTGTTGGTGTCTTCACCTTCACATCAGGACCAGTACATCATCCAGGAGTATATCCATGGTCTAACAGTATCCAGGGATGGTTACAGCACACCACCAGTACATAGTACAGTACCACTGTGAAGAACTCCAGACAGCGTGTGTATCCATTTTTTTCTTTTACTCTAGTAGCCAGTGCTCCAGAGACGCAGAAGTACTCCATTGGCATGATGATGTGCTTGGTACCAGCTTACACACAGCAAACACTTCTTTAATGTACTCCAGTCTCATAGTCGTGTCTGCCTTGTCGTCTGTCTGTCTGTGTGTACACAAGTGCCACACGTTGCTGCATAAAATCCATGCGGTATGTAAAATCCATTCTGCAGTGTACTCCGGGTAAATAAATCCAAAGCGAGTAAATATCCGACTTTTTTTTTCTCCACTGCTAGACATTAAAACGGTACATCCGAAACAAAACGGCGAAAAAAATGGGTACAGTTTTGGGCATTAGTGCACGCCAACAGTAATATCCATACAACGTTACCTGGTGATATTGCTGGAAGCGTGCAAAGAAATGTAAGAGTTAGGTACTTTCAGACAAGGAGATACATCCAGTAACGTAATCCAGTGAGCAGTGATAATCCAGGGTAAGAACTCCAACTGAGCAGGGTGGAAAATAAAATCCATGGTGGAGAACATACACTGGAGGTATTCCTTGTGAATATCCAAAAAGAGAGTACAACGGTCCACACATAAGAGGGGAGCAAAATAAAACAAAGTTCTGTCACATGTGAAATAGCAACTAAACCACACAATTGAAGATTTACTTGGACACGCACAGCACAAAACAAAACCGACCAAAGGCAAAGGTTGGTGTAGCTAGGTGTACAGTGTTCCAAACAAAATTCCAAAATGGCAGTTAGCAAAAGTGTCCCGGCAGGAAGAGACAGTACTCCACGGCAGTCGAGACTTGAGTGCCTGCCCAGCAACAGAAAAGTAACTAAATGCCGACTCAAACTCAAAGTCTAGAAAATTTTGTTGCACCTGGATGTCAGCTCAAAGTTCTATGGATTAAATTTTTTCTTTGGGCCTTTCGGCCTGCTAGTTGATGTAGATGAAGAGGCATCTACATCTGGTTCGCATGACAATCCCAAGGCTTTGTGCAGCTAGTGTTAAAATACTATCTGAACGAGTTAATGTTTCTGTGAACACTGCAGAAGACGAACGAAAATGTTAAATCAGGACTAAGTCAAATGTTCTACGTGTTGCGGTTGGTTTACGTGTTGGGTGTTGTTGCTGGGTTATTTTTGTTGTTGAGGAAGATAGAGATAGACTGACTACAGTATACGATGACAAGGATGACCGAAGTCCAGCTCTCCTCGGCGGGAGACCACTGACCGACGGACACCGTTCCCACGATAGAAACACCACCATCAACCAACATCGGCAGGCAGAAATGTCAACTTACCCCTTTTGCCAAGGGAAAGGTCCAGTTCCTCTGGGCGTGCTTGCGGAGGACGGTACGTGAAACGTGGCGCGGTCCAGTTCGCGGGTCCGCGTGACGATGCTTCCTGTGGTGGATCCCTCACAGTACTCCGTCCTCAGTGAACTGTTGTCCAGCAGGTTATCCGATCCGTGGGCTTTGGACGCCGACTTTATGTCCATGAAGGCCACGGTGGCTGCCGGACCTCCATCGCTCTCTTTGTGCAGGTGGAGCTTCACACTCTGGATCTTGCCATATCTGCAACACAGGTCAAGGTCATCTCATGTAATGTTGGGGACTAGTGTGCTTTCTGCTGCCGACCAGGGTACAGTTTGTAGAAGCAATTTTACTCTCTACCAGTGCTCCAGGGTATCATTCTAGAAGCTCTCTTACTACACAAAGCGCTCTCGTAAGTACACGAGCGCCATGTATTAGAGATTGCTACGAGAGTGATTATGGTAGTAGATAAGAGAGCTTTGAGAAAAGATACCCTGATCAACAGGGCTAGTCAGGGCAAGTTGTAAAGCCTTACCTAAAGGCATCAAAGGTGCTATATGTTAAAAAATAGGTTGTCCACAGTGCAATTTAATATGTTACTCTATTTAGTACTGTCTACAGTCAAACAGACCATCTAATTATATATGAACACATAAAGAACACTGAAAATCTTTATTCCCCTAATAGTCTACCTATCATATCAAAGCCTTTGTTTTACTCATGTAGATACCAAAGGTGGGTTCTTTAGACTGATCTAAATTGCCTAATGTAAAACAAAACGCATCCTCATCTGAACATTTATAGATGATCACATAATCTCATCAATGTTTACTGTGTATAATACTAGGTGTATTACAGTTTCACTGTGTTAGTGTTATTTCTATCATATTTCTGTTTCTCAACATGACTACAGCAGGAGTAAATAAACCCAATGGATCAATGATGCAGATTAAATTTACTACAGCCACAAGAACACACTGACATATTCACTATCAAATCATTGAAAATGCGAAAAACCTATCAATCGTCAATCCGACGAGGATGATACTAATTTCAACATTCCCATGCAAAGCGCAATTTAATTGATTTATTCGTGCGTATTACGATACCGAATGCATTTGCTTATTCTTGCATGGTATCACAATTTGACCTTTGGGAGTCGCTTGCTTTCCTGCATTATTATCCATAATTCATATTAATAGCTGTGGAAAATGCATGCCGTCTAGCCAATTCTGCAATATCCACAGTATCTATTTCACCTTCAGCGTGTTCAACGGCCAATAAAACCTGCTTGTATTACAGATATTTCTGCTATATTTGTACAGCCGTGTATCCTATGTATGTCCCAGGGGTGCGACGGTGGCTGGGCGCAGACATTAAGCCCGGCGATATCCACACATACATCAATAGAGAGACATGAATCCAGAGACACAATACCCGATAGCGAATAACAGCCAGCAGTGGACCAATCATAATTTCATCATAGAAACATCACAAATAGATGGACTTTGCAGAAACTGTTGCCTGAAACTTTTCCATAAGAATTCTTTCGTATTCAATGGGAAATATAACAAGATTAGGACGTAGTCGCAAACACGCTAACTGGATATTTGCTAATTTTCTCTATTCATGCATGACATTCTCTGGATGGAGGGCAAGGAGATACTTTGAATTAATGTTGTTTTAGTCAACATTATTCCATTTTGATAGACAAATTTCTAAATGAATGGAAATAATACTTGAAATGGAAACATATTTTGGCAACTAGAAATCAATAATTTAGTAGAAAATTACATATTCTGGCCCCCGTTTCACGACGGTGTCCTAACTATTTAGGAGCTCCTAACTTTAGGACCCAGTTATCACCTCCTAACTTAT
>JAUTBQ010031780.1:0-18386 GCA_032361185.1 Lepetodrilus ovalis
CGAGACCGAAGGTCGAGGTGGCCTACGAGAAATTGAAGCTTGTAAAAACCCGTACACCCCGGAAATCACGCTGGTAATGAATTTATCCAAAATCGTAATAGTTCTACACATGTAGAGCAGCGAATTTGCTAATATTCATGCCGAAATACCTTTCTACCGTGCAAGTCGAGAGTCTTTGCCATGACGTCATAATCATTTTGTCCCTTTATGAGGTCACGAACTGTTACTAGTAGCCAAACCGGGGCGTAACACTTTTCACAGGACTCCTCTCAACCAATAAAATTGCTAGAATCGTCTGATATTTTGGATTTATAACGCTAGTCTATATTATACATAATTATCGTCTTATACACTCAACGTCAGTATCTTATCCTACAGGAACCAATACGTCGAGATAATAAATATTTTTTCAATCCTTGTTTTTGTTTTCTTAATTATCCTAGACAATGATATAACTGACCAATATCTTAGACGAGAATCACGCAAACAAACCATCTATGATATACTGTGATCCATTTACTATTGATTATCAAATTTGATTGCGGTGAAACTGGTGGAAAGTTATTGGAAGTTAGTGAGAGAACAAAGCGGTATTACGGGCAGGAAGTGTACATACACAGGCTAGAGACAGGCACCTGTGACAGGGAGGTGGTTATTGCCAACAGCTGAGGGAGAAGTCGCAACATTGAAAGTCTGGCCATATGGAATTCCCGAGGTAGCGTTATAGTGCAGTAATACTAATAATAATAGATACACAATTATTAATCGCCAAGACTATGACCATGTTAATTAAAATTGATAACAACATTCCATATTCTCTTTGGTTCGTTAAATATTATTAATCCCAGATATCTTGCCTGGAAAACACATTGTATTGATTAGGGATATTTACACGAATGAATTTTATGATTGATAATATAATTTATCAACTTGACAATCTGACTTTTTTTCTGTCTATCATGTATATTAATAGAAATGACACTATACTTATTGAATTGGTGACGGATAGAACACATGCATTGTACAGTGATGTAAGAAAACTAAATGCTACAGCAGCAATAAATCAATGTCTGAAAACCATGGTGTATTTACCCTTTATTTTTCATTATATATCTCAATCGGGCCGTGTAACAAACACATCCGGTTCCTGTCGCACACATAATCAATATACCTGCTCATGTGTTCAGTATACCTGCTCATGTGTTCAATTATATCAGGCTACCCACACACCATCATTCTACAGCTGAGCACACTATCTACATGGATACACATGGTTGTATCTGCGGGATTATATGGGTTCATATTAAATAGACTCCCCTTCTATACTCGACCTCTGGCTTTCTTTGTACCTAGCACTAGTCACGACGTGTAGTTTATCGAGTAGTATTTCTATATACCACAGTCAGCTGGAGCGGAGTTCGCGGAGTGTGAATGCTCTGAGATTAATTGGGGAGGAACCGCCGAGCTACTGTTAAATATATTTCTACATGGTGCCCATTGTTGTCTACGGATCCTTCCAGGAAATTATAATATACATGTGCGTGCACATGCGTGCCATTAATTCTTGCGAGCAATAACGAGGCGCCGGAATCTGTGCTATTAACACAGCTGGTCGCTAAAAATCTACTTTCGATTTGATATAGCCTGTCTTATGTTAACTGTATTGCAATATCTCGATTTGATTTTCACTAACGGAACTAACGGGCAGAGGTTAATAGTAAGACTCGGAGTTATCTTCCTTGGTTCTTTCAAACTGACGTTAAACACAGGCGCACCTGTGGCAATAAACTTCAACTTTATTCCCCGGGGTGTCGATATGCCTTTGTTTATGTGTGCATCCCACTTCTAAAGTGGAAATAAAATACTTTCTGAGTGATAATCAAGATAGTCCAGATTAAGCGGTCAGATTTGATACCAACCACAAGATAGGTGTTTCAGTATTAAAGTAATTCGTGCTTCGTTCGACAAACCGCATGGATAGTTATTATTATTGACCATTATTACTATAACGGAACAGTACGATTCCATGAAACGTAATTAGTTGGAGTTAATAGGGGTAATTAGATTAGGACTATGACTGTCAGCCAATCAGCTTGGCGCACCATGGTGAAACATGTGTAGAGATTGATGCTAACAAGTTCAAATAGATAGACTTCCCTGATAGGCAGAAATACGGTAGGGCGGAGGTATGAGAACACATACTGAGTACACGATGTTGGCGTGTGTACAACGTCCACGACGTCGACGTATTAACGCTTAATTACATCACTGGTTGTACACGCACACACACACACACACACACACACACACACACACACACACACACACACACACGCATGTACAGACCCTATACACGCACATTAGTGTAATCGTGTATAAGAATGACATTAAATATTACACTTCAGATTAGTGCTTTGTATAGAAGTGTGTTAATCCATGTCCTTGGGATTAATTAGGGTTCATTATTCCGCTAGGTAGTGCCAACTTGGTGTAAATACTTATTAAGGACATTATGCGATAATTAAGTGAGAATGTAGTTTATGCTATATTTTTGTTAACATATCCGATAAAATATCAATATAAACAATTATATCTTCTATATGCACACGACCATATTGCAGGAGATTTGAGAAGACGCATATACCTATGTCAACATGTCTTGATGATACCGAAGCAAATGAATATTATGTTTAACATGGCATTACAATAATGTAAATGTTATAAATATATTAGCAATGCATTGACGTGCTAAAATCGTGGTGTTGACATGCCAATGTCACGTTTATTTGACTGATTGACTGTTCTAGGCATATTTATTTGTCTGCTTGAAAGTGACGGAAATTGGTGACAATCAGATATTGCTACTTTTGCGTAGGGAATTATGGGAAAACGCCAAGTGACTATACAGACAACTAACAGACAGGGAACGAATACCAGTGTGTGCATCCCAATAGCGCCAATTAATTTGGTTGCTAGGGAACATACATAAATACGTACGAATTCAGACATATATTTTGGACGACTGTGCCTAATGACACGAATACAGTTAATTTCGACAAGATGACCAACACCTGTCTCATGACGCAGGTAAAGATAGGACAATGACGCATGTCTGGTATACTTGGTGGACGTGGTTGTTCAGAGTGAATAAAGTAAACATATACTACGTTCGAGAAGTGGTTAAAGAAATAACGTATTGTTTACTAGACACACTGAGGTATTGTTTACTAGAAACAATGGCGTAACAATTACTAGACATATTGACGTAATTTTTACTAGACACAATGAGGTATTGTTTACTAGACAACATTGCATATTTGCAAAACACAATGACGTACACTTCACAAGACGTACAGACTATTGTTTACTACGTATACTGAGGTATTTAACAGAGACAGTAAGGTGTTGTTTACTAGACATAGTAAGGTGTTGTTTACTGGACATAGTAAGGTGTTGTTTACTAGACACAGTAAGGTGTTGTTTACTAGACGCAATGCACTTACCACGTCGAGGAGTTGTGACAGTCGCATGCCCAACTTGACTGTAAGTTTTCCGTCGGCGTCGCCGGAAGGTTTAACGAGCGGGTTGTAGATCTGTTTCTTCATCAGGTCATAATGTAGTCTTTTGGCAGCCGGCTCCATCCGATGACACGTGGCACAAGTCATGATGAAGGCCAGTAGCACAATCTCCAGATCCATCTTGCTCATACTGTCTTCTGCTCACCAACATTCGATCCCCGATCCGGAGGACCTAAGCAAGCGGAAGTAGTGTGCTCGCTCCAGATATCACAACAAGTGATAGACCGCAGCTAATGTATGTCTTCCCACAACAATTCAACGCAAGAAACAAGAACACATGTTAATCACTTCTGAGAGAGTTTTCAAAAGCCACAATTATGAATCAAGGAGCAGTAGTATCGAAAAGTAATTTTTCGATTTTTCTTGAAAATAGCTCCCGGTCGAATTAGCGAAATGAGTTTCCCCAATAGGAAGGCATGGAGAGGTGGGGGCACTTTGTCGGATTGAAGCCCGGGATAAGCTGAGAGCTGTAGAAAGAGGTTATCACACAAACAAACTTAATACTCCAATTATCTAAGGGCGCACATCCAAGACCCAGCTCGCTTGTACTTCACTGGAAGCAGATCGACACGCGTCCTGTCATGGACGATTATTTAGAGTCTGCCGGATTAGCACGGATATAGAACGACCTCCCTTCACTTCGCTCAACGGAAAGTCGGGGCCCGTTAGTAGAAAACAGATATTTGATAAATGAGCTTGAGGTGTTTCAACATAGGTAAAGAAATTGCTTGTGTGCGAGAGATGGTTTCCTCTTTAGCCAGGAGTTGTACCAACGGAGGCAGGTTCTATGCGAGGTGCGGGGAGAGGGGAGAGGGGGAGGGGGTGGGGTGAGACTAGGAGAGGGCGGGTCTGTAGCGACACCGGTGCTAGGTTAGTAGCCGGATCAGGTTGCATACGACAGGGGGGAAACATTCGAGAACATTCGACATAATACTTCACGTTTAGCTTTCTTCCAGATCGATTTGTGAGAAAGTATGGATGTTGATCGCTGGCCGGCTGTTACAGTGGCCAGTTGTCACTGGTCGACAGACGCCGGGTTCAGTGACAGCTGTCGGGGGATAGTTTGTCTGCCATGCTGCCAGGCTCTCATAGAAGTCTCTGCTAAAACGATACCTTTGATGCGGAGTATGCCAGAGGAAATACTAGACTAGCGCCTCATTTTCTCTCATCAGTAAAAACCCAAGTTGGCAGCTAGCACAGTGTCAGCTATACTTTCGGTCGGCATGTTGATAGCAACACCTTCAAAACCAACGGAATTTCATGAGAGTATGTTCGCTGAAGCATGCCACATAACAGAACGTACAGTATAGGGCCTACTCTCATGTTTGTATGCACGCACAGAATTGCATTATATTTCTCCAGCGTTCGTAGTATTATCATACACACGTACCAACATTCTATAATTGAAATCTTTGCGGTGAACATAATACAATATGTTTCCGTGACATCAAATATAATGGGAATAATTTCTAACTTTTGTCATTAAGAACTGTACAAATCCGTACAGCACTATAATATGTATTATCTGGATAAACAGCATCTATAAAATACTCGTGTACAATGCCTGGATATTTATATAATCCTTTAAAAATGCTCAGAATATATATCTACGTACTAATATACAATACGTTATAATATGCATTACCCATTACCCATCGTTTTTATGTATCTAAGAAAAAAACATATAATTTCTTAACTGGGTAATGGTTTCAAAAGTTTAAAACCGTACCAAAAACATGGTCATACCGTCTGGCATTTTATCAAGTTTTTATATAGCATTAAGGACAACTGATATTGATGAAGATTCAGTTGATGTCAGTAGCAGCTGTAGAACGGGTGTAGGAAATTACAACATTAATTTCGATCTGGAAAGATAATCCGACATTCCTAGGGAGTTATTATATATATCTTCTACAGATGATAACTTCAAAGATCCACATAAATGTTATCACCTTAATGTTACTACACAAACAACGAAAGCTACAGGAACAACATTATTCATAATTGTAACTTAATTAGGCGTAGGTATACGAGTATTGCAAATACTACTACTACTACTACTAATAATAATAATACCAACAACAACAACAACAACAACAACAACAACAACAGCAAAAATAATAATAATAATAATAATAACAACCACAACACCACCACCACCAACAAAAATAATAATAATAATAATAATAATAATTGTAATAATAACAATAATAATAATAATGAATAATAATGAAAAATGAATAATAATAATAATAAAAATAATAATAATAATAATAATAATAATTGTAATAATAACAATAATAATAATAATGAATAATAATGAATAATAATAATAATAATAATAATAATAATAATAATAACAACAACAACAACAACAACAACACTAAAATCAACAACAATAATCATACACATTTATACCGCGCCTATTCCATATCGTAAACATGTTCATGGCGCTACATAGAAAAAGACGAAAAATTAAGGGAATTTTGGGATATATAGTGACACAGGAAAAGATACGTTTAAGCTTAACTTTGAAAAAGTCTAAATTTGCAGCTAGTTTGATTTCAAAAGGTAACAACAAACAAGTTCCAGAGAACAGGCACATTGTGGGAGAAAGATCTAGGCCCGTAGGAAAATAGTGTGGGAAGGGGCTGGCAATATAATACCCGGTAGACTCTGATTTACAGAACGTTGATTACGAGCTGGGATATATGGGACAAGAAGTTGAGATAGATATATTGGGCGGATTTTGGCAAGACGTCTGTAAGTAATGCTAGCAGTTTAAAATCAGCTCTGGCCGTAACTGGTAAACCATATCACCATCATAGACTCAAAACCGCGTTCTTGTGCACATTAGCATCCATTTAATAAAACCATAATATAATAATAATAATAATAATAATAATGATAATAATAATAATAATAATAATGTATTTAGATGCAAAACGTTATTTACAATGAAATAAAATATGGATGTAGTTATAAAATAATAGTTACTTTCTATTTCATATTTCTTTTACATGTTCATGCATACAAAATGCACTTATCATAACACGTGGATACGTATATCTTATCTGGTCTGCATAGGAAAGAACAATATTTCAATTTGAAGGCAAACTATCAAGGAAACAAACTAGAAAAAAACACCCCAGTATTTGCTCTTAATCATGCATCTTAAACCTGGACCTTGACAAGATTCATATATTCAAACTTGAAACTTAAATTTATGTATAGGATGTTTATACGAAAGTAGTCTATGCTACGTTTAATTGAGTTGGAATGGATAGAGGTTATCGCACCATAGGATCATAAAACAAAAATGAAATCTACGTTAGACAAGAGATATTGTACTTCTATCTACGACTGTTGACATACATATCTTTAATTCTAAGATAAACTAGGGTAAGATAATCATTCATACCCCAACAAGATTATTACTAAGTTATTTAAGGAGAAATGTTGAACATAAACTTTCTGTGAATTAATAGTATAATGCTACTATGTATTAGTTAAGAAATCATGGTAAGATTACGATGTTAAAATGTTACAGCATGGGCTGTGGAATTGTTATCACTATTTGCAAAGATGTATTTTCGGAAGAGAAAAGAAATCCGTATTGCTATACTGAACTCGAATTTCATGAACTAAGACAAGGATTTAACATAAGATAAGATAAATCTTTATTACCTTTGCAAGAATTTGCTTTTCATATACAGAGCATTACAAATCGCATACAAAAAAACGTTACATAAAGACATGATACATATTAAAGACAAGAGCAACATAAGACAAGTAAACATTTCACAAAACAAATACTTTCAGTAGTAAACATGAGAACAAACTTAACGGTTACAGTAACGAAATAAGACGTTTATGCTTGTAGGAATAAAATAATGTTTTGCACGATTGGAACTTAATTTTGGAACCAGGTAACGCCGAGCTGGGTATCCTTTCACGAAGCTCTCTTATCCACTAAGAGAGTGGTAGCGCTTGCCTTGCCGATAGCTAATACACTGCTAAGAGAGCGTTACCAGTCTCTTAGTAGTTAAGAGAGACTCATGAAAGGATACCCAGATGGGTAAAGTGTATATTCGGAATGTAAAATATGGGTGGGGGTCATTAACCATTTTCGAGGCAAGGACTAGTATGCGGTTTTCATAAATACCAGATAAATGATCAAACGATCATCCTGTAATTTTAGAGCTGATGTTTCAATTATCAAGTTGTGAAGACATATTTCATTGAAAATAAAAACATAAGGTTACAATTAAATTGATATGTATTATACTATATTAATTAGTAATTTATGAAAGTAACACTTCATAGTCAGTTTTCTGCAAGGCCAAGAGATATACTGACAAGCATTTCAGTTGTGGCAATTCATTGTTATTGTTATAGTGATGATATCTCAATGATGGATGAAATAGAGAGGAAAGTTATATCACCTAGTAGATTTTCATAGTGTACTCACACAAGTAACATCGCATGATTTGGGCGCTAACGACCCCTATCAAGTATGATTTTTGCTTAGTATTTCTGAATTAATTTCATAAGGATTAGTTATCCTTTCTGTTCAACATGCTAGAACATGCTAAATAAAATATATTTCTCTGTCTTCTAAACAATGTCTATGTTTTAACACGAATGATATGAGAAAAATACTTGAATACAATCTATGGTCTAGAATAAATATTTCTCAAAGTTCGTCAAGCAGGATGAAGTCATGTATTTATTCATCCTCGTTGAAACAAAGAATTTACCCTTTGAAATGCTCTAGACCACAATAAAATACCCTTATTTTACACACACTATTAATATTAATATGGAATTGAATTTGTCATAAATATGTATCTATCATAGTGATATTTGCAGCATATATATCTCACCAGTTCTGTGTAACAATTATCAGTTATTATCAATATAATGTCCCGGGGTTCATGCTTTTAATGTATTCCCAATAGTATACGTCACAATGTTTAGCCTGAAATGTTGCGTGGGTTGTTGTGACATATATGTTATATTTACTAGAATACACAGCATGATGCCAATGATTCGTACTCTGTATGGAGCCCACACTGAGCTGATGTACTGTAGGTGCAACAGAACTAGTTCACTTTCTCAATCATCACCAGACCAGCTGAATCCAGAGAACCGGTCGTAAATAGTCAAATTCCACACCGTGTTTCCCCGACTGGATGATTGATCGCGAGCACCAGTCTCACGAAGAAGCGCAGTTACCAGTTCCAGATATTACCATTCGCCATTTAGCCCGCATTGCGAGAGTACTGCTCCGGTCCACGGCTGCTAAACCTGAAACACGACAATCCTTTAAACGGTTCGGACGATCCGTGTAGCGGACTGGGTTGACTTCACATATCTGCCTGAAGGACATGTCCTACTCCTATTGCGAGGACACCACTGTGCTAGTAGGAAGGACCAAATAATGGTTGCATCGTGTCGCTAAAACGGGTCGTAATATTACAATGTATTAAAGAAATGTAATGCAAATTAAATAGTTATATGCCAAGGATGTTCAACGTACAGATCACGTATCTAAATGGAGTAACGTATTCTAATCGAGAGCACCGTTTACCACATTGTACAGACAGGGTCTCATGAAGATGCGAGTATGTGTTTTATCCTAAGCCTATACGAACACCATCACCTGCTCATACAAAGTTCGGCTGGTATTAGGGAATACATGTAGGCGTCATGATTTAACGAATAATTGGTACACATTATAAAAGTATCTATGTACTAAGTAGGTAAGCATATCACAACGCAGATGGAACGCTTAACGAAAAGAAAACCCAAGTCCAGTAACAAATTAAAAATATTTGTGCTTCTGTGCCAAACAAGGATTGTATAACACGACTTCCTTTACTACACAGTGAGTAGCGCATGTGGGATAAACTATAACAAGCAAACGTATGACTAACTGAAGTAACTGACCATTAACATTAGTGAGTTAGCAGTCAAGCACTTGGTTCCCCCACTGTCCATTGAGCGTAGGCTGAGTTCAGGACAGCGACATGCCTTGTTGCTTTATTCATGCAATTAAGGGTAGCATTAAAGGCTTATTTTCCCCATTACAAGGTTCATAAATCCCCCATTAATCAAATAGGCTATTGAGATAGCCATTAATTGAAGTTGGCGTTCCTATAATACACGTGCATGAAGTCCCTCGGAGGACAGCGATCAGTATCATTCCTTGTAAAATGTAGTCCGGAGGAATGTGGCTAGATTCAGGTGAGATCAGTGGGTGATGATGCCCTACTTGTAGGCATACTGCAAAATAAACGTGCTTCTATCATAATGGTCAGTTATAAATAGTCAACAGTAGTAATTCTCAAGAAAATGGCTGAATCACCGGGTGGCGTAACTTCAAATGCAATAAACCCCCACTAACCTGACTTAAGAGTGTTATTTAACAAGCAAAACGCTACTCCTTTAACTTGCTAAAGCAATCTTTTGAATCACAGTCTCTATAACAGTGTGAAAAAAGCAAGACTGCGATTGAAATTGACATGACTTGCGTGAAGTATTTAGAATCAACCGAAAAAAAAACTATCGGCAGGAACAGCCATCCATACTATTAAGGACCGTCAGTGACGTTCTAATGAAAGGTTTTCATCAAAGCAAATGTCGATTACCGTTTTCTACATGTCGGCTTCAACTAGTCTCTCACATGTCGCAGAGACGAAATTGGGTCTCGGAACTTACGACATTGGCGGTTCTAATTAGAATGATTGATCAATGGGAACCGCTAGGGAAACGGACTTTGTTTGGATTACTTACACATGTTAATGTTTTCCTTGGGAAAATATTCTCCATACTCCAAGTCACCCATGCCTTTTGAATGAATACAACAAAGAATATGGTGCAAGGTTTAGTTTAATCGTAATTACAAAGCCAGTTTCTGCTAGGTAATTACTGCAAATCAGCTTTGCGAGTGGTGTAAAGTTTTATGTTGGAATTCATGTTTGTGTTCCACGTGTCGTACTGATATAGGAATGGGATGTAGCATACCTATCATGCGACCCTCATCAAACATTAGTGAGCTAGCCCTTGAAAACGTACATCAAGAATTATTACTACTGAGTGAACATCCGGCTGTGAGAAATAAATACCGCACTATTTCCCTGCTATCACTTGATGACAGAGAACTAGAACCTACATCCAGCAGCATCACCTTGATGTATCACATTGAAACACAGACCTAGCAATACCTATACAACAGTATCACTTCGCTATCACTTTAAGACACAGAATTGGCAACCTGAGCCGTTCATTCAGTTCAGAAGAAATCAATGATCATAAATCAGGGTCGCGAGACACAGCTTGATGCTATCTGTAACTGTCCACGGCAATACCGCATATCTTGACGCGTTAATCGCTTGCCCCACCCCCGGTCCAGAGAGAACGCACAGGGATCAACAGTTCCCCCTCCCTCCGGTCTGTGTGGGTGATCTCCGACACGACACAGCTCAGTCGACCAGCAGTTCCTCGCGTTCAATTAAACTACTAAGTGTGTGTGTAATCCAGGCGGAGACAGCTTCTCCTCACCCAGTTACCAGTGCCACGAGACAGGAGAAACAAGACCTGCACGTGCAGCACGTGCACGAATTCTCCGCCAACCTTTCAGGAATAGATGAGGAGGGATTATCAGCTTGGAAAATAAGTTCCGGTATTTTGAGTTACACGAATATAATACAGAGTAATACGGACGTGGTATCACATGCTTTGTAACTTAAACAGAATATAATTCTATTGAAGGTTTGGTATTTTTTTTACATTTACTTTAAAAAAATATAAAATGGATGGACGATGATTTGAATTTGATAAACTTGAATATATATGCAGATATATACGGAAATAATATACTACGATCCATGGACATCGTATAACTTGATCCCATGTTAACGTTTCACTGAGACTGCTCGGAACTTGCATGCCCTTGGACATTTCAAATTTAGATATATTATGCAAAGAATGAGTAACGACGAAAGGCCCTTTCAAATCAGCACTAGCAGCCGTTAATAGACAGGGGTGTCGACAGAAAGACATTGCTGACCAATCAATACTTCTCTTACATCTGTCTGCAACTTACAGCCAATCAATACTGCAGATAGATCTCGTCATTCCCGAGACGTACCCCGACCCTCTCAGGCCATGGGTCCAGTACATCATGCATTGCGACCTCTGACCTGCCTCCCGGTCCACCTTCTTCATGTACTAACACTGCCGGGGATCGGGGAATGAAGGCTGGCTGATTAATTGTGAGCTTGCGAGTCGGTATATATGTTTTCTAAAATCACTTCCGCGCTTTTCTTAGGCACTTTTCAAGTTTTTCTTTATCGTCTTTGGATGTTAAATGTCCCATAAATTACCCGTTCCCAAAGCAAAGGGCTGCTTTCGTGAAACTCTCTGAAGAATAATGTCGCGGACGTTAGCAAAGTGGTAATCCATTATGCCACGTGGTAGCATGGCCACGGTATTGCTGTTAGTACTGTCCTACTTTGAGATCTTGACCTACACGGTCATTTGAACCTATATCTGTGGACGTAGGTATAGTAGAAGAAGGTCAGGAGGTGAGTTTGGCTCCCACCGTACAGAGGTAATCCTTCTATGATGAAGTACTTACCGTGCAGCGCGTTACCTATTGTATTTATCTGCATTTGACGACTTAGCTGAGAGGAACTGATAGAATACAGATTCAAACTTACTGGTAGTCTATTTTACGTCATAGAAGTATTATTATATAAATAATTAAAGACATGTGCATACACGATATTTAGTATACAAACAATGTTTGGTTCATTTCAGAGTAACACATTCGAAATACACATTATTTATGAAAACTAGCAGAAGGAACATCCTGCACATGCACCTGCCTAAATATTGAGTTAATTAATTGTGTATGGCATTTTCAAATGTGATTGCTTGTCTTGTGAAGTGAACGTAAGTGTCCACATGCATATTAGTGGGTTCAACCCACACTGCGTGAACATACACAACCTGAAAGTTAATATTGTACCCATATGTTATATCTACATTCAGTGCATCCACACATGTTTGATAGTGTTGATAATACATTTAGTGAAGCAACCCAGCACATGTTTGTGAATGCACAGCGTTATTTAGTAGGTACAGTGCACGTGTTGCTGATGGTACTGGCTTGTCCGGACCTGGTACCTATACCTCCATCATGTACCCTACTGTATCAGCATGTACCAGCATGTACCAGCATGTACCAATCTGTACCAACCTGTACCAATCTGCATTAACCTGTATCAACCTTTAAATACACGGAATCTCACACTACTGTTATACAACATTGTAATAGGAAAAAAGAGTCATGTAACTCTGGATGCTAGAAGGGGTGGCTGAATATTTTCTGTATTTTTAAAGACTATAGTCTGTGTTCATACATATCATACTGAACATATTTATTTCATACTGATTACCGTATACTAGTAAATGTTCGTGCGATGCTATTTTCGCGGTATTCGATGATAACAAGTCGACCTTGAAATTATTTCCCCATCGGAAGTTATCCTATTCTCAAGTTGCTATATAGTGTGGCTTTTACGGGTGTTAGCATGTAGACTTAATATCGCTGGATATTTTCAGCTGAAAACGTAAATAATATATACTGTAGTTGTCGTATGCACATGCAGTTGTGTCAGTACTTTAATATAATAAACTAAGGATTACCGAAATTCTAAATGAAGGAACAAGGAAGCGTCTTTAAATGAGACACTGGCAAATACCTGCAAATTGTGTCCATCTGATCATAAATAGGAATAAAGGTGCAAGTAAATTAGCGTCACGCACTTCAGAATGCTATACCCAGGTAAAGGGACTACTAGTAATATGTTAAGTTTCTTCTTCAACCAGTACTCAAGTTAACAAGTGGGGACACAATGCAGCTAGAATGTGTTTTAGATGTATACGTGTTGTGTTGTACCGGATATACGCTATTTGAGTTTAACATGTCAACGTACAAAAAGAACTCATGAGAATTGAGGTTAATGTGAGATAGCGGTACTATCAGTATACTATAGAATTAACGCTTGATTGGGGTACTATTAATTATGCAATGGAGAGTCCATGACATCTTATCAATTTACACAATGGCGGTTTGCTTCATTTCCACTCATACTCTTCCCGAATTAGATTACGCTCGATTACAAACACATATCTTCCCTACTTGGTGCGATTCTAATGCTAGAATATGTTAGTATAATGAAATGTGAATGTGTAAGCCATTTCCAGACAGTATGTGTTCCTTGTAGCCGAGCAGACGACATGGTATACTTTAACCTCCAATTACACCTTGTCCTATTGCATCCACTCACACTGTACACATACAACACAAGTTTTTACTGAGTACTGGAAGGCACACGTATTTTTATAACGAATGCACTCCGGATATACAGATACTGAGTATTCAGGTCGTATACATGTAATTGGTATGCTTACAGAAACTAATACTTTTGTTAAAAATTACACGGCAACTGGCTATAGAGCTGTTATCAACATTAGTTAATTAAATTCACTAATAATGCATATTGATAGTTTGTCGAGATATGTTAAAACTCACAGCCCCTCTCCCTACCATACTATACTGGCCAGTGTCAGTGGTCACGGTGCCATTTCCATAGCAGATTGACTCGAGTGTCCTAATTGAACTTGGATTATCTTTTGGCTCTTATTTATGTGGCGATCATGTAATGAAGGATTGTACCCTGGTCAATGTGGTTAATAGTGATTACCTGGTAGCAATAACCTTCCCAATTACACCGTGTAATAGCGTACGTACATTGCCATTGAGTGATTCCACCAGACCGCCTACTAAAGGTGATCCACTATACGCGGATATCTCTCATAGCTCTGATGTTAATACACGTGGCGATTAGTTAAAAAGGAACAATTGTGTCTAATTATGTTTCATATGTTAGTACGTGTATTTGATATCTGACTGCTTATATTTGGGTTTGAAATTAATTGATGCCCCTATTTTGTAGATTATTTCGGTATATACTTCATAAGAATGAAAAATAAAACAAAATAAAAAAGTTTGTCTTACCTAACCAAAAAATTTAAATAAAGCAGAATACTTCCATCATTGATACACCATTTGTTTAAATAGACCAAGCTATCACCAACTAGTTTGAGTAAATGTTGTATTACATAGAGGGGCGACGTCTGAAGGACGGAGCAGGAAAAACTTATCAGTTTGCACGTGTTGATGTTCTTCTTCACGCATACGACGGTCTGCAAATCACGGTGATAACTCTTCAACATAGTCCCTATATACTCTCAGCATATTTGTTTTTTAAGATATATAATCAGATTTGTAAAAAATATATTAAGAAAATACTTTTTTTCATTCCATAAAGCATCGACAGAGATAATCTTGTAGCTGTCTGTCATACATAGGACACCTCCAGGACACCTATGACACAGGTGTTCTACTGGGATCCTGGTGGGATCCGTAAGGGAGGATCATGGACAGTGATTGTTGCGGGTATGCAGCACGCTTCCACTATAAGACATCAAAAGTAACTTGTACCGGAAGTGTCCTCGTGTCACACGTGTCTACTCCAGGACGTGTTCGTGGTTTGCACGTGTCCACACTAAGACAGAACCAGTTACGGAGTGTGTGCACAGAACTGTGAGGAAGAGAACTTCAAATTTAAACAAGACAGCAAGGGCTGGCATTATTTGAGATGCTGCAATTTAATGTGGACTACTTCTGTTTCCAGCGCTTCAAGCCAATACTTGACATTAAATACCTCCGCAACTAAACCTAATAGTCGCAACTCTTCGTCCTCCAGGAAAAGAGTTTAAAAAAGTCAAATTGCACGTTTTCTCCGAAAAGTATTTAATTTCTTCAAATTACATGTTCCGGGCATTGTGAGGTGGGTTGAGGCGGTGTTGGAGAGGTCACGTGTTTTATTGATCTAAACCCCGGGTCTGCACACCAAGTTAAACAGAACCGCGGCTACTTTCACAGACAGTATTCGATTACTCGACATCCCACAGGACGAATTTGGGGACACGGCCTCTCAATATCATATTTTAAGGTTCAATAGATTTCACTGGGCTGGGGTCAGTCTCAAACACATTCTTCAAGATTTATGCGCGGCTCGTTCTACTTTATTGTTACCCGTCAAATCTCGTAAATACCACGAGACTGTAAGTCACGTAGCATCTCGCCCAATTTCTCGCCTGCAGAGTTTTTATGAAAGCCGTGTATTATGAATAGAGTGTTGTACGGCAATGAGAGCGTGATGCGGTAGACATGGCGGTTACGATATTGGCGACATTGTGAAAGCTTACTATGAACTTGGGAGTAAATGTTAATGCATATATAGCCTATTTAGAATTCTTTCATATTTTACTAACATATCAATATGCTTCACCAATAGCCATTAATAACCATAAAAAATGGCAATGCACACGAAGCAATATGGTTGTAACGCATTGTTTAAATATTTCTCTTCAGGGAATAATACCATTAAATGGATGCAGCTGTTTTAAACTGGCACATGCTCTGTTTCGAACAGTGAAAGAATCACATGTGGTAACTTTTAAACAGTAGTAGTTATTACATTTAGTGAACATATGTAAACGCTTCGAAGTTATAGTATCGTATAGATAGCTCAGCTTGCGATGCATATCAATGCTCAAATTTGAAACCATTAATGTCAATGAAAGAACATACATATTCACATTACTGGACTATAATGTAGATACATTTCTACATATAATTCACTAATAATGACACATAATTATTAGAAAAGCTATATTAAGATCAACTAATAACGTTTTGATCTGTGGGTGAGTTTCAGTAAGATATCGCATAAATGTCATTGGAATCAGATGTACAATTTCTAAATATTCTCATGAGTCATCGCTGCTCATACGAATCTAGAAGAACAGGAACCAGAAGAGATGCTATAGAAGTTTGTGTCAATATTAACATAGTCTATTCTTCAAACAAACGACGTTAACATAGACCACAGATGAGATATCAGTTTTAGTAATATAAATAATACACCATGAAATTGGGACTGTCTGGTTCAAAATGTTTTAATATGTACAACAGACAGGCGAATCTTGGCCAAAATGTCAGATGAAAAATAGTTTCGAAAAAATGATAAATGATGGAAGGTATTCATGACTTTTATAAAGGCTCATCCTGAATATTCACAGAGAACATGTCAGAACCAGGCAGGACAGATGAGGACATGACTAAATAGGATATAACATGACATGACAGGACAAGTCAGGATAGATCAGGTCGGGACATGGCAAGATGGAAAAATGAGAAGAACGGAACCTAATATGCAGAAAAACCAATGAAACTTATGTTTGGCATAAATTGACTTTTTTATGAAGACTAACAGATTGAATACTATGTAAGTATATTACGTGGAGAGTCTTCCAAACGACTGAATTGAATAGCTTCGCGTAAATCGCCGCCTTTAAGACGTGTATTGATCACACTTTCCACTGTACAGACATTTAACTGGCAGAAAAAAGCTAAATTATTCCAAGCCTCTGACTGTTTAAGTATCCTGGGATGAACACACGGTAATACAGGCTAAATTTAAGATGGCACTTGGAACAGGAGTCACATAGCCCTCTCAATGGGAGACACACAACGCTGATACAACTCTGCCAGCACACGGAGATATACTGGACCGGTCTGTCGCTTTTTAGATGTTAAAATGTGATAGATGTTTATGTAAAACCCCGATAACTACTACGTCAGGAAACGACGTTATTATGCACTTTATGTTGTTAACTTTATACAAGGTTTTACAGGAAGCTCTGGCAATGTACGTCTCCCCGTCTGACAGACCGTCTATGTGCCGTGACTCTTCTATTGTATTCCATCCTAAATACAAGTACAACCGACGGCTTTCTGAAGTCAGGCTGGTCGCATGCTCAGTTCAAGTGTAGATACACCTCCATCCCATTCATCTCAATTGATTAATGATATATTAACACGCGCCCAGCACATATGTAGTGGGTACCAATGTCCACGCACACGAACTGCTGGTAAATCGCCGCAAGTTGTATGATTAACCAGAGATTTGCTGCTGATAACAGGCTGGGTGTGCGCCCTGTCGATGTAATTTGGTTGGTGTTAGCTAAGTAGACTATTTGTCAGGATAATTGTCAGGTGTAGTGACAAGAGTGGCTAGTAATCTGCTGTCAGAGCTTTACAGCCGAGCCACCACGAGCAGCAGCGAGCGGAATGCTGTGATGGTACAACACGTGGCGCTGGCGGTGACTCCCAACGAAGAACATCGTACACTGCAATATGAAACCAATGGGTGATGTAAGCACGCTTTATTATTGGCACACTGCTGGCATATCTGGAATCCCAACACAGTAATCAGTGATATATAAGTCGTGCCTATCATGGGATGTCGCTGTGTTGATGCATCGTTTCTTTACATACCCTAATAATTCTCACAGCGAAGGTATGGATTTTATGAACTACTTATTTAAGGCTTCTTACATGTAAAAAAAAAAGAAGCATAGGGCGAGCATATTGCACTAGCAGCAGTTTCGGCATAGTTTAGCTGATTGTTATTATGTTCTATGTCTCATCAAAATAGTACGCCCTATGTGTCGTATTTCAATTGTCAATACTATTGAAGACGCTGACACATCACACTAAGGCAATCACAGTTATGTATGTATGTTAACTGCAGTATAAATATCGTCCAATAGGCATAGGCCTGTGTTTACGGAAAACGGAAAAGAGTGAAGAGAAGAGATAGA